>JBBPUP010000297.1:0-29178 GCA_038094735.1 Exsudoporus floridanus
AGCATACCCACATTGAGACCAGGTATGGATCTTGTTGTGTCAGGTTGCATGATGACACTGATTGATGTCACATGATGGCCTAGGATTGAGATTGTGCATTGGATTACAGAAAACCTGCATCCATTTGTGATAGTCAAGGATCAGGGATTTTTAAACCTGATGAAAATGGGTCAACCAGAATATTACATACCATCAGCTGAGACAGTATTGCATGATGTCAAACAGATCTTCACTTGTACACAGGAATGGATTGCTAATAAGTAAATGGACTTACCATTGACTGAGTACTGTAGCTTCTGGGTGTGACATGCAACAATGCATCGAATAACAATGCAATGATTAATCACCTTGCCATTCTGCTCCCAGAATTTGCAGGCACTTTGAATCAGACTCAGTGTTTCTTGCACATCATCAATCTGGTGGTGAAGTTACTGCTTTGGCTATTTGACATCAAGAAAAAAGATACAGATGCTGCACTTGATGCAGGAGGGCCAGACAGTGAGGAAGAGGATGAGGACAAGGAGGGTGTGGGGCTAGAAGAATACAAGGGGCAAGACAATGAGGAAGTGATTATTCCTGTGGATAATAAGGAGGGATTGGTCAATAAAGTCGATCTCTTGACAGCAGAGGAGTGCAGCAAGCTGCAGAAAAGCGTTCGTCCATTGAAGTTAGCACTGGTGAAAGTATGTGAATATTATAGACATACTTGCTGCCTAACGATGCTCCACAGATCCATAAACTTGCAATTAAAATTGTTCATTCAAGTACAGTTCTTCTGCTGGCCTGGAAACAAATCCTTGAAGACTTGAAGGAGGGCATCATGTTGATGCCATAAGATGTTGCCACCTGGTGGAATTCCACCTTTGATATGCTGGATTATGTGCTCTTACATTGAGTGGTAGTTGACCAGATTACCCAGTGGAGAGACTTGAGGAAATGTGAGCTAGGAGACAGGGAGTGGGCATTGCTGGTGTTAAGACTGCAGATGGATGGGGACTTAACTGAGGGTCTATCTGGTAGTGACCCCAGAGATCAAAGCTGATGGGACTTGGCTTCACCTTATGTGGTGCGCCCTTGTAACATCCGGTCCTGGATTTTGGAGGTTGGAGGGTAGAGCAGGTTCTAAGCTGGAGTTGCTTAGTGTGCTTATGAGTGGAGGATGATCAGAAGGGAGAGGATCTCTTAGTTGATATTTGTACTGAGGTTATATGGGGATACATGAGGGTTTATATACTATCAGAATTCATAATCAGAATGAGTAAGTGAAACACAGGGAAGTCAGTCCAGACATGGACATCAGATGATGTCAGTCAGAAGTTGGACGATGTCAATCAAAGTATAGTAGTGGTCAAAATGTCAAAGGTGATTGGAAAGGTGTCTAGTAGTTGGATAGATGCCAATGAATAAGATCTGAAGATTAGGGGCCAAGTCCTAATTGAGAAAGGTCTGGAGTTCATAAGTTCAAGAGCTACAGAGACACTAGAGGAGTGGAGTTGGATCTAGAAAGGTTACGGAATATGGCAGCTGGCTGAGCTGCATGATACCTTGAAGGTGCAGTGATGTGGCCTCAAGGCATCCTTGAGGCATGATAACGCTGACCAAACTTGCTTGTCCAATTAGATTCTCAAGCATGCAACCAGTTTCTTTTTACAGGAGACTCCAAACTTGGCAACCGTTATTTTGGTGATGGATCATATCGATGAGTATTTCACTACCAAGTCTCTTGATGAAGATCTCTCTCCTGCAGCTTGGTTCTTAATCAACATTGCTAAATGGACTCTCAACCAACATTATGAACTGACCGATGGCTCCAATGTGTACCAAATTGCCATGGGTAAGTCCATTCCACTTGGTGCAATCCAAAGTTCACTTTGGAAAATAGTATTGCACCCTCATCACAAGCTACTATATTTTCAAAATGTCAATTGGTTGCACAAGTGGGTAAATGCAGCTGAGAACCTTGTGCAGGACATGTTCGCACAAAGATATCAGCAACTCAGATTATGCAAAGCTATGTCAGACATGGTCAACAGGAATGAAGATCCCTCCTTAAAAAAAAAAGGTACATCTCCTTGTATAGATGCTTTTCTGTAACTCAAACAAACCCTGGGCCCAAGAACATTTTTGACAATCTTCCTGCCCTCGTACCACCAAAGCATGCTGATGACCAGTCAGAAATTGATCAATACTTAACCTCTGATGTTGAACATGTCACTGATCTGTTAAAGTGGTGGGATGAACATAAAGTAATCTATCCTTCTCTTGCATGAATGGTGCATGACTATTTATCTATCCCTGGTAAGTGAGATTATTCTAATATTTCATTTGATAAGCTAATGGATTATATGTGAAGTGACCTCAGTTGATGTTGAGCATTTGTTCAGCTGTGGTCGCCTGTTGCTGAGCCATGTCCACTCACCACTGGGTGCATAGTCTATGCATGCCATACTTTGCCTCAGGTCTTGGAGCTGACTTGGGTTCATCAAGGCTGAAGATTTGAATCAAGTCACTTCACTCCTGGACATTCAGGCTGTGAGAATGGGCTCGAGAGTGGTAGGGATGCCATTGGTCATAGTGTTTTACACTAGTCTACATACATGTTTGTAGTTATACCCTAGAAATCCAAAGACTTGCAGGTAAACCCATTATTGTTATGTCAACTATGACATAGCAAGTAATGCTGGATCATGTCAGCTGGTTCCTACCAGCACCAAGGTGTCTCAACAATTATGCCTCACCCACTAGGCATGGGACTCTTGGGTAACTGAAGGTAATGTTCTTGGAACCTCACCTACTAGATGTAAGACTCTTGGTTATGCTTCACGGTGCCCAGTGGGGGATGCTGCAGGCTACGGCAGAAACTACCCAGCTGGTGTGGCCTGGGCCTCATATCCCTCCCTAAGGTGATGCAGTTCCTTAGGCCCATTACGGGATACGGGGACACTGAGGTCAGTTGCCCTAGGTAATTGGCAGTCTTCCTAGGTTTACAGCCGAATCCCTGAAACACTAGAGGTTGGGGGGATAACACAGATTGGACGATCTATATGAAGTGAGATCACAATCGAGTGGAACCAAGAAGATATGATTGAGTAGCATAGATCAAGATTAGAGTTACATGAAATGATCTAGCTACTTATATATGGGGGGATCTAGATAAGGGCAGGCTTCTCTAGATCATATCGGAAAGTTACTTCATATGGTAACTATTGCCTATAAGAGAAGGCAACTGAAGTGGTAAGTCCAAATAAGGATTAATGAGAGATGCCAACCATTGGATGGTATCCATTGATCGGCCAGTGCATGGGTCCGGGGTGATGATTGGAGAACTGGTGATGATGAGGAGTATATCATCATTGCAGGAGAAGCCATGATTGGAAATGGAGGAATGATCTGTCAGAAGGGAGTTTGCTGAGTGGAAGGTCAAGCTCCTCCTACGAACTGATCCCACAGCTTGTCAGAGATTTCTTTGTCATTGATGAGTAAGTCCCACAATGGCAGGGAGTCAGGGGTGTCTAGAAAGGAAAATGATAGGTCGAGTGCTGGCCCAATGTCACCATCTGTAACATTACTCTCCTTGTATGTCTGAAGCTCCAGCTCAGATTCCTCAAGGGCTGCTGTCACTGGGGTTCTCCTCATAGGTGGTAAGGTCCCAGTTCTGGGAGAAGAAGGGGTCTGGGGAGGGACAACAGGAGTGGGAGTGGCCTTGGAGATTGTAGTAGAAGCATCATAATTCTGGGCAACAATACTGTGGATGTCTAGGGGCTGGGAGATTGCAGAGGGGACAGTGGTATTGAGGACACTCAGATCTAAAGTATCCGGGGGTGTTGCACTTGAAGCAATGGGGAGGAGTGGGGAGGAGGAAACTGTGGGGTCTGATGGGAAGGGGAGGGGAAGAGGATAGGCTTTGTGGGGAATGGGTATCAACATCTAGGCCTGAGGTGTTTGTTGTGCTCCCAATGGTAATGGGAACCGATAGGAATTCCATAGGAGTGGCAGGAGTGTCAATGCTCCTCTTTGGAGTTTTCACCAGTATGGGGCAAAGGTGTCTGGAGGAGGGGGTAGGGAGTATTCCTGCTCTGAAAATAACTGCTCCCCGGTGGTGAAGGGTGTGGGAGGGATTGGGAGGACGTCCTCTATTGGATGGTAAGAGAAAGGAGGAGGAGATGGGTTCTGGGGTGGAGGGTTGGGTGGAGACACAAGTGGAGTTAGAGTCTGACTCTTGAGGAGATTCTCCAGTTTCTGGATGGTCTGTAGTAGGGCTTCCGCTTCTGTTGACAGAGTGGAGGGCATAGGTATGGTGGGAGTGGGGTTCCCCAGGGGATATGGGTTGATCGTTGAAGAAGGAGTCTCTCTCTTCCTCTGAAAGAGCGGAAAGGATGGGAAGCAAGATGGCATCAATGAGTTCTCCTAGGAGAAGGGAGATGGAGAAGTTAAATCCTTTGACATATAAGAGGTTGAGGGTAAGTTCTCTTGTGGTGGATAGTCCCTGTTCGAGACCAATGATGACAGGGGGGTTCTCGAAGGTGGCCGAGAAGAGGGGGTTAGGGGCACTTGCTGAGCACTAGGCAGCCCTGGTGAGAAGGGTATGAAGGGCAGAGTATGCTTGGAATAGCTCGGCAACGTAGATGACCAAGTTGTCGGTGGTGGAGGAGGGGAGTGTTGCTGACCTACAGGAACTGTACAGCTTCTAGGACGCACAACACTAAACCAGCTAATAGAGACTAGGCGATCTTCCTGAAGGGAAACCCAACAAGAACTAGACTAGAGTTCTTGGGGCGTTGCATGTTCAATATATATACTACTACATGTGTTTGCATATGTTTGTAAAAGGTCTGTGCATAGGTCATAGGGCATGATGTCATAAGTGCGTCATCGTGATGTCATAGATAAGTAAGCGAGTCTAGACTAGTTCTAGATCACGGTAATTAAGTAACCCGTCCCTGGATCCTTCTAGAATCACAGAGATTAAATACACGTATTATGGAACGTTCTAGACTGTTCCCACAGTCACATGATGAAAGCATGATAAGGTCACGTGACCTTGAAAGCATGTGATTGATCACATGACTGTCACATGTTAGGTTAAATAGGAGTCAAATTTAACATTACCTCCCTTCTATGGGTCGACTTCCAGGCAACTGAAGGTGGGAACTGACTCTGTCAAATTCTCATAAGGCTTAAATAAAGCATCGAAAGAAGCTTGTGCCATGTGCAGCTTCCGGGGTGCATTTGCATTCAATGCATAAAAGTCCTTTATTGCCTCCTTTGCCGAAGCGAGGTTGGTTTCTGGCTCCCACGTACGTTCTTCGTCACTGTATCCTTTCCAGTGAATGAGGAATTCCATACGTCGTCCTTTGAGGCGTGAATCAATGATCCGTTCCACCTCCCATTCCTCTTGCCCTTCGTCTGTAACCTGTACGGGACCCGGCTTGTAAACTGGCTGTCCGGGGAGACGTTCCTTATAAGGTTTAACCTGAGATATATTCACTACCGGATGAATCTTCATCGATCTCGGCAGTCGGAGTTCCATGGCGTTGTCGCCTTTCATAGTTATTACTTTAAAGGGGCCCAGCCACCTTTCTGTCAGCTTTTTCGACTGACGTGTCGATCGAAGGTTCAGATTCTCGGTGCTAAGCCACACGAGATCTCCTTCTTTATAAATAGGACTCGTAGAACGCTTCTTCTCATTCTGAGTCACCATCCAGTCGCTTGCCTTTTTCAGATTGTCTTTCACCTGTTCGAGGGTCATTGCGAAATCTTTCGCGAATAAGTTAGCTGCTGGGACCTTAACCTCCAGAGGTTCTATTCCCATGTGGGGTTCATACGAGCGTGTGACCTGGAAGGGACTCTTCCCAGTAGCTGAGTGTGCTTGGTTATTATAGTGAAATTGCGCCAGCGCGAGCCAATCCACCCAAGACTTTTGTTTCTCTGCGGTGAATAGCCTTAAATATTGTTGTAGATCCCTGTTTACACGTTCCGTTTGTCCATCGGTCTGTGGATGGAATGCCGTCGACATGCGTAGCTCAATGTTCAACATTTTGCTGAGATCTCTCATGACCTGAGACGCGAACTGGGGTCCTCGGTCGGAAATGAGACTACGTGGAAGCCCATGCACTTTCCACACGTTGTCCCTGTATAATTTAGCCGTTTGAAGTGCCGCTACACTCTTCACGGTTGGAATAAATACGGCTTCTTTGGAAAATCTATCGACTACCACGAGGATCGAGTCATATCCGTCACTCGCTGGTAAGTCAGTGATAAAATCTGCGGAAATATCCTGCCACAGTCCTTCTGGGACAGGATTGGGATGAATCTTTCCAGCCGGCGGAACATTGGTTGGTTTCATACGTGCACAATGCTCGCATCGTGCACAATATTCCTTAATTTGTGACCGAACTCCCTCCCAATAGTAATATCAAGTGAGAAGCTCAATCGTTTTGTTGGGTCCACAATGTCCGGCCACAGTGGAGTCATGATAGAGTGTGATGACTAATTGCCGAAGGTCATCCTCTTCGGGGACATAGATTTTGTTATTGACGATGATGAAATCACCATCCATTGTGAACCCTGCTAGAGTTCCTTCCTTGAGTTTGCTTTGGGCGTTTTTAATTCGCTCCAGAGTCTTTTCTTCTTTGCCTCTTATCTCAATCCTTTCTTCAACTGTTCGAATATGTTCTTTGGGGATCACCGTGATTCCTTGATTATCGGTTTCTATTCCAATTGTGTGATCCTCTCTTCTGGAGAGTGCGTCTGCTTTCCCCATTTGGGCTCCCAGTTTTCGGATAAGAACGTAATCGAATCGAGATAGGTATTGCACCCATCTCGCTTGTCACCGATTAAGGTTCTGAGATTTCATGAAGTATTGGAGATTGGCGTGATCACTCCAAACTTCGAATTGTGGCGCGCCTTCTAGATGGTGCCTCCATTGCTCTAGCGCCAGAATTATTGCGAGCATTTCCTTGTTGGCAATCGTGTAGTTACGTTGCTCTGGAGATATGCTGTGGGATGAGAAAGCTACGGGATGCCACTTTCCATCTTTCTCTATTGAGAGAACTGCTCCAGTTGCGAAGTCTGAGGCATCGCATTCTACGCAGTATTGTGCATTATCCGCTGGATATGCGAGCACCGGTGCAGTGGTAAAACTCGCTTTTAATTGATCGAACGCTTGTTGTTCTTTATGCGTCCAGATCCAAGCCTTGTCTTTTTTGGTCAAATCATTTAGAGGCCTAGATTTGATTGAGAAATCTTTTATGAATCTTCGATAGAAGTTGGCTAGTCCTAGGAAGGATCTAACCCCTTTGACGTTTGTGGGTGTCGGCCATTCGAGTACGGCTTTCACTTTGTCCTTTTCCATCTTGATTCCTTCTGTGGACACTATCATTCCGAGGAATTCTACCTCTTTGACCTTGAACATACACTTTTCGGGCTTGATGAAAAGGTCGTTTTCCTCCAATCATCGTAACACTTCTAGTATGATACGATCATGTTCCGCTTCATCGTCCGTTTTGGTAAATACCATGATGTCATCAATATACACAATGACACAGAATTGCATGTCTGCAAAGATGTCGTTCATCATTTGTTGGAATGTAGTGGGCGAGTTGCATTGTCCAAAGTATATTACCAAGGGCTCGAACACTCCTCAATGACATACAAAGGCACCTTTCCACTCGTCACCTTTTTTGACTCTTACATTATTATATCCCCAACGTAAGTCCATCTTTGTGAACAGCTTTGATCCTTTCAGATGATCGATCAGCTGACTAATGAGTGGTAGCGGGTAATTGTTTTTGATGGTCCACTCATTGAGATACCGGTAATCTTGTACCATTCGTTTCTTCCCGTCTTTCTTGGGAATAAAGAAAACCGGTGAGGTTTGCGGAGACTTTGAAGGCCGTATGTAGCCTTTTGCTAGTTGATCGTCAATGAAGGCGTCAACTTCCTTTTGCTCTTCCACCAACATGGGGTAGAGCTTTCCTTTCCTAGGTACAAACCCAGGTTTGAGATCTATGGCGTGATCCCAGGGTTTTCGTTCAGGCATCCGTTCCGATGCTTTCTTAGAGAACACCTCTAAGTATTTGTGGTATTCCCTAGATACCATCTCTTTGACCATTAGGTCCTTCTTAGGCATCTCCAGTGCCTTTATTGTATGATACGTGTACGGCATATCGTTAAGTTCTTTTGCTTCCAGTGTCCGTACAAACACCGGGGATTCCCAAAGGAAGTAGCATGTCCTTGGGCATCTTGTGAGCTTGACTGTGCCTTTTTGCCAGTCTATTTCAGGGTTGTGTTTGGCCAACCATGTGTATCCTAGTATTACCAAGTTCTTGCCTAGGTCGGTAACTTTGGCTTCTATCTTCTCTCGGTGTCCTTGGTAGTCGACGATTAACTCGGCGGTATGGGTAATGCTTCCTGCTGAGTTTCTTGTTCCATTGACATTAAAGACTGGAATTGGCCTATCCAACTTCTTTGTGGGAATTTGTCTTCTTTTTACCCACTCTTTGTCTACAAAGATGCCATTTGCACCACTATCTAGTAATGCCCTTGTGGAGTTCATCTTCTATTTGTGTGTGGCTGGTGCTATGTCCACATCCAAACAGATCTCCCTTTTGAGATTCACAGATCTGATGAGAATCCGGTCTGGGGTTTGTGCCATAATAGATACACTATTTGTTTGGGTTTTATTCTTGACCGAATTAAGCCTGCAATCCTGTGCAGCAAGCTTACTTTTGTAAGTCCTGGTCTTGGTTGAAGAAGTAGAAATACATGATTCTGTGTCAGAAATAGTCCTATCCTGGGAGTCGAAGAACTCTTGTTCTTCTTCTCCATAAACTTCTAAATACTCGTATTGGTTACTGGGGCGCCGGAGCTTCGCTTCCGGGATCTCTTTCCCTTGTGGATAAATGTCTGTGTTACGTATGCTAGAGTCCTTTGCCTTTGTCACACCCAGATCGTGACTCAGGCTCTTCCTTTTCCCTTTTCTGTAACTGCTAAATCGGCGAAGTAGGCCTTCATCACCTCAAAGTCCATTCCGTTTAGGGCCCTTAATCTGGCATCTCCTTTTGACGCATCAGATGCCACATCCACATTCAATTGGTCCAGATCCCCAGAGCTAGTCTGGCGGATGCGGCTTCTGCGGCTGCAGTCCTTGCGATGCCCTCCCCCAAGGAACTTGCACTGTTCGCAGTGCTTCTTGGGTTTAGGGCAGTCTTTGGCGAGATGAGGTCCTTTACAGTTAAAGCACTGTCCTCTGCTCACTGCATCGACATCCATGGCATCGGGATCCCTTGTTTGGCCTTGTTGTCGTGCGTTTGTCATCCAGACGCGCCCCTGGTTGTGGAGGTCGAAACTCTCCATTGCGTTTCCAACCCTTTTGATCTTGTCCACATAGTTGTAGACATCCTTCTTCCTTTTTCCATCCAAGAAGATTTTCCTTATTATTTCCTTCTTGGTGTTTTGCTCTAGGAAGAGCACGCCTATTTGGTGACCACACTTGGCCTTTTCATACCAAGCTAGCCATTGGGTGAGGTAAGCCTTGACCCGTTGGTTTGGTCCTTGGCGGTATTTGGATAACCACTCCGTGAACGTATCAGCCTCATTGCCAGGCTGGAAACAATTTTTAATTTGGGTTGCCATTTCGTCCGGCCCAGGCCATGCGTGATCTGATCCATTTAAGTATTTTTGGATCTGGGAAAAGGCCCATTTCCCAGCTCCGTTCTTGTCCTTTCCGTCTTTACTGCCTATGCAGGACCAGATCACTAGGCAATAGTCCTTGTTAGATGGGAATGCTTCTCTGTTCATCTCAAAATAGACCCCTATCTTGGTCCATCAGTGAGCAAATGAGTCATAAGACCCATCAAAGTGCCCTGGGTCTGGCACTGCTTCCACCTTCTTGTTTATTTTTACCTCGAGCTGTGTGGTGGGTGCGGTGGTGCCGAGCCTTGTCTCCATGTCGTTCAACTGGAGGGTTAGCTGCTCTATCATCGCCAGCAGTTGGCGGGTGGTTGCATTGTCTCCTGACATCGTTGGAGACGAGGGAGGGGAGGCAAGAGGGTGTTCTGAGAGATTCTCGAGGTCGGAGTCGTCGAGGTGGGATAGTGTGTCTCGTGGATTCCACACTTTGCTCGATGACTTGGTTGAGCGCTGCTTCTAATGCAGGCTCACCGGGGACTCTAAAGAATGCTTGGGCTGGCTCCCAAGGGTTTTGTATGTAGGGAAGGGGGCATGAGAGGGTTTCTTCTACTTTGTCATAGAAGTTGTCATATAGTGCAAAAGAGTAATCGGGTTCTTCCCGCTTGACCTTGGTCCTATTGAGGGGTAAAGGTGTATTGTCATTTGGGTCGCGTTCGACCTCTTCGGGGATGTAGAGCTCGTCTACTGGCTCAAGCTTCATGTAAGAAGCTGGGAACATCCTAATCAAAATTTGTTCGTTGTACGCCCAACGCTGCAGCCGTTGCTGAGGTTGTGTCTCAAATGTACAGATATCAGGTCAATAACCTTCCCGACTATCCTGAACACTATGTAGGTATCGTAAAAGGTGTAAGTGGCCTCACATGGACCAGGGACGTATCCCGTTCAAAGATGAAAAGGGTTGGGGCAGTTTTTAAATGCGTTCAACCCGCTCAAGGGTACCCCTGTGCCGCCTTAGATAGCTAAGCACCTTCGCTGCCTCTAGTGGCAGGGACTACGTAAAAAGGTGGGTGAAGAAAAGATGTATGTAGGTCCGCTTGAGCCTGCAGTCCAGCTATATCCCTTTTAGCGCTAGGGGCTGCGCGTCGACGATGAGGAAGGAGATTTAGTGCGGAGTGGTGGGAGTGATGGAAGTCTAGTTCTAATGTTGCTGACCTACAGGAACTGTACAGCTCCCAGGACGCACAACACTAAACCAGCTAATAGAGACTAGGCGATCTTCCTGAAGGGAAACCCAACAAGAACTAGACTAGAGTTCTTGGGGTGTTGCATGTTCAATATATATACTACTACATGTGTTTGCATATGTTTGTAAAAGGTCTGTGCATAGGTCATAGGGCATGATGTCATAAGTGCGTCATCGTGATGTCATAGATAAGTAAGCGAGTCTAGACTAGTTCTAGATCGTGGTAATTAAGTAACCCGTCCCTGGATCCTTCTAGAATCACGGAGATTAAATACACGTGTTATGGAACGTTCTAGACTGTTCCCACGGTCATGTGATGAAAGCATGATAAGGTCACGTGACCTTGAAAGCACGTGATTGATCACATGACTGTCACGTGTTAGGTTAAATAGGAGTTGAATTTAACAGAGAGGTCCTTGAAGGCCTGAAATATCTGTGGGTTCTCAAGTAGGGATGCATAAAAGAGGCAATGGGTGAAGACTGAGAGGCTTCTGAGATGGATGGAAAATGGAGTGAGGGTCATTGGCTAGTAGTCCCAGTGATAGGGACAAGAGATGATATGGCAGAAGCAGGAATGTTCCACAGTGTACCTAGGAACATCTAGTGAGAGATGGTGACAAGGAGAGATTGGAGAGTGGGATTGGACATGCTTCTGAGCTTCACAGTCCATGCAGTCTTTTATACTCCTTGAGGAGGGCAGTGGCATTGCCAAGGTTTCCTTCTGCCTCCCAGGTTTGTTTGGAGTCAGGATAGCCTTTCCAGTGGATCAGGTATTGCCCTCATCTCAGTGTTCTCCAATGATTGATGATCTTCTCGATTTCATATTTCTCCTCCATTCTGATTAGATCTGGAGGTGGCTGTGAGAAGTTGGGGCCATGTTCAGGAGTTTCCTTGTATGATGATAGAAGAGAGGCATGGAAGACAGCATGGATCTTCTAGGTCTTGGGGAGTTTGAGGTGGTATGCAACTGCAGAGATGACTTTGGTGATCTCAAATGGGCTGGTGCATTTGGCCACCAATTTCTGGGAGGGGACTTGCAGTTTAAGGTTTTTGGCTTCCAGCCAAACCTTATCCCCAATCTTCCAGGGGGAGAAGCAAGAGAAGGTCCATTCCTTCATGCGTTGTTGCGCAAGTTTGTATGTGGCTTCAGCTTCCTTTCATGCTTTGTCCAGTTGGGAGAGTCTAGTTTCCAGTATAGGGAGAAAGGTCTTCCCAAGTGGGGGGTAAGACTGGAGTTCATATCCTAGAATGAGAGAAAACAGGGTTTTGCCAGTGACCGAGTGCATGGCTGAGTTGTGGGAGAATTCCACAAGGTGGAGATTCTTGAGCCATTTGTGCGGTTGGATGTCACAGAAGATTCGAAGGTAAGTTTCAAGTTCTTGGTTATACTGTTCTGTTTCTCCATCAGTCTGGGGGTGGTATGCAGTTGACAGGGCCAGATCATAGTTCAGAAGGTGTGCCAGTTTGTGTGTGAATGCGGAGGCAAATTGTGGCCCCCAGTCAGAGATGAGCTTCTCATGGAGACCATATCATTTGAATACGTTCTCGAAAAAGAGCTTGGCAATACCGGCTGCATCCACAGTTTTCGAGCAAGAGCAGAGAATTACCCCCTTACTAAGGCCATGGTTGACCACGACCATGACAGAGTCAAAACTGGAGACAGAGGGGAGGTCTGTGATGAGGTCCACGGACAGATGTTGGAAGGGGCAGACAGTGGTGATGGAGAGGGGGGTGACCAGGGGTACAGTGGGGTGGATGTTGACTTTGTTGGCCTGGCAAACAGTACAACTGGATATGTATTTCCAGATGAACATAGAGAGGCTGGGCCACCAATAATCCTGGGAGATCCTGGCAATAGTTCGGAAGTGACCTTCATGGCCATCCACAGGGGAGTTGTGGAGTTTCTGCACAAGTGCATGTTGGGCATCAGCAGGGATGTAAAGGCAGTTGCAGAAGTATAACTTCCCATCAATAAAGGTCCATTCCTTGGGGCAGGAATGACTGAAGAGTGGCTCTTCCTTTTCCATGGCAGAGAGAGCCTGAAGAACCAGGGGGTCGGAGGGGGTAGAAGAGGCAATCTTGTCCTGCAGAGCAATATCAATTTGATTGATCTGATGATCAAAGGCTTCCAAAGGAAGCAGTTGCATGTCTGCATTATCACCGGAAGTGTCAATATCATCCCTGCAGGAAAGCACATCCGCAGGGGCCATTTGGGTACTGGAGAGAGCTTTGTAAACCATATCAAAGTCCTGCAAAAATAATAACCACCGAGCTTGTCACCAGGACAGCTTGCATGGCTCTTTGAAGTATGTTAGGTTCTTATGGTCAGTAAGAACCATCACTGCATGGAGTGACCCTAGGAGATACTACCTTCATTCTTCAAGTCCTTGGATTATGGCCAGAAGTTGCTGATCGAAAATGTCGTAATTTTGTTCGGCTGGGGAGAATGACTGGAATAAGTATCCATAGGGCTGGAGGTCTCCGTTCAAGTTTGACTGCATGAGCACTGCTCCAGAGGCAGTCAGTGAGGCATCCATCATGAGGGTGAAGGGTTTTGTAGTGTCCGGGAAGGTAAGGACAGGTTGTTTTGTGAAAGCTGCTTGAAGAGTGCAAAATGATGTTTCCTGGGCTGGCTCCCACATCCAGGAGGTGGAAGATTTGGTGAGGTCTAGGAGGGGTCGAGCGATGTCCAAGAAAGATGGTATGAACTTCCAGTAGAAGTTGCAGAATCCGAGGAAGGAGCAAACAGGTTTCACTCCCTCAGGGATCTTCCATTGCTTGATGGTGTCCAGCTTGACTGGGTCCATGCAAACCCCACCCTTCCTGACTACCATATCAAGGTAGTCGACTTCAGAGGTGGAGAAGGTGCACTTTTCCAGCTTGAGATACATTTCCTATTTTGCAAACCATTGCAGAACCTTCCAGGTTCATTCGTTGTGTGTGGCCTAATTAGAAGAGTGAATGAGGAGGTCATCCATATAAATGACGAGCCACCCCTCAGTGATGTAGTCAGCAAAGAGGTTGTTCATGAAGGCTTGAAATATTGCTGGGAAGTTGCACATTTCAAAGAACATGACATTTGGTTCAAAAAGCCCCTAGGGGGTGATAAAGGCTGCTTTTCACCGGTTTTCTTTCTTGATTTGCATGTTATTGTAACCCCACCTAATATTGAATTTGGTGAAGATTGATGATTTTTTGAGCTTATCTATGAGATTGGAGATAAGCAGCAAGGGGTAGGCATTCTTGATGGTGTGCTCGTTAAGATACCAGTAGTCTTGGCAGGAGTGGAGCTTTCCATCCTTTTTCTTGACAAAGAAGAAAGGAGAAGCTTGTGGGGATTTCAAGGGGGAGATTTTGCCCGACTTGAGGTGTTCTTCAATGAATTCCCTGCAGGCCTCCTGTTTGGGAGGGCTTAGGGGGTATGTTTTGGCCTGTTTTAGTACGAAAGGGTCCTTCAGTTTGATCACATGATCGTATGACCAGAATGGGGGCAGAGAGGAGTTTGTCTTCTCTGCAAAGATACTGGCAAACTCCTCGAACGCTGTTGGTAGTGTGACAGTGGCCTTCTCTGCCTGTTGCACCAAAGTCGTTGAAATGGTGGTCTTCTTGATCCAATATTCTGGTCCTTCCCCATGCTTGAGCATAAAGTGAAACTGTTCTGCCAGGGCCCATTGTGCAAACTTCTTGACAAGTTCGTCTTCGATATTGTACCTGTCATCATGGTCAAGAAAATGCATCAGATACCTTTATTCCAGGATCTCAGATGCATCAGTCTGGGTCCACTTGTATTTGGACAGCACTATAGTTACCCGTCCTTCAGTCCAGTTAATCTCCAGGTTGATCACCCGGAATCATGGCATTTCTAGGATGATCTCATCCTTGCTGCAATTGAGGATTAGGAAGTCTCATCGTTCCTTGATGCCTCCATAATCTATAACGATGTTAGTTTTGTAGGTGATAAGTCCTGACCTGTTTTCTGTTCTGTCCATGTTATATGCCCAATGTGGCATATCTAGCTTGAACTCCAGTAATTTCATTCTCAGTACTGCCTGTTTCATGATGAAGCACCCTGTTGCTCCACAGTCTATCAATCCTTCTGTTCCAACAATTTCCCCACTCCTTTTCCAAATCAAGAGTGGCAAATAAATAGCATTACATCTCGATCTAGAAATAAATACAGGAGCTAGGGTGACCAAGGGAGGGGATGTCATTGATCCATCCCTCCCCTTTAAAAAGAAGAATCAGAAGGAGAAACAGAGGGGTGTTCATTGATGGTAAGGACATTGATGTCCTCATTCCAGGTAGTGAAAGGACCTTCCTCTTCAAGAGGGAGCCTGTCTTCTGTGACTTTGTCATTCAGCACTGTGGTGCAGGCGCAAAGCATCTGGTCACAGTTTTGAGGAGTGACAGTCTCCAGGAAGGAGTCCAGGGCTGCCTCAGAAGTGGTCCAAGTAGAGGAGGTGGTGGTAGAGCAGATGTTTTGTGAAGGGGGGTGGCCTTTAGGTTTGTGAGTGCTGCTATAACCAAGATGGTTACGAGAGGAGCAGCCTTCCTTATTACAGATAAAGCAGCGACCTTTCCTATAATGTTTTGCACATTCCGCGGAAGTGATGGTAAGATGATCCACGTCCATAGCATTGGGGTCATGGCAAGTAGTCCCTCCACCATAGGGAACTTGGGGGCCCATCTTGATAGACCTGATTCAATGGAGGCTTCCTTTGATCTCAGAGGCCTTTGAGTAGATCTTCTCCATGGTGACTCCAGTGGAGTTGAGTATTCCAGAGAGGGCAAGTTGGGTGGCGATCTTAGGATTAATGCCCTGAAAGAACCATTCAGAGAGAGCATTAATATTAGAGATCTGGGATCTTGCAGATAGGAGGGAGAAGGTGGAGATGAAGTTGTTGAATCCTTTAATGTCACAGGTGTTCTGGTGAAGGTTCGCGAGTGAAATGCATGCATGGGCTGTAGAATCTTGAGGGACAAAGGTGCTCTTGAAGGCATCACAGACTGTATCCCATGTGGTGCCACCATTGGCAATCTTGTTGAACCATGTCTCTGCAAAGGCCTTTCCTCAGCCTTTAGACATTCAGTTGAGGAAAATAACGACTCGGGCTTGGTCTCCAATCTTTTCCTCTGCAAGGATGAAGTAGGCCAACATGGCCATCAGCCATCTTTGGGCATCTTCAGCATTGCTACTAAATTCTTTGGGAAGAGCGGCCTTGAATTCTCCCATGTCTTCTTCATCTGAGTTGTTGTCTTGGAGGTTGGGAAGTTCTACGTCAATGGGGGAGGGAGGGGGAGGAAGGTTCTGTTCCTGATCAAAGGATGGCTGCAGGGAAGGTGTGTCTGATGGGGTTTTGGTGGGTGCAGGGACTGAAGGAGTTGAACCTGAGGGATGGTGGCAATGGGCGTGAGATGTGTAGTAGGCTTGTTCTCGTAGAGCTTGGAGAGGGGGATTGGCAAGAGGGGAGTTTGGGTTTGGGGGTTCCTCGTCTTCGAGGAAGTTTCCAAGACTCCAACAACTCATTGTAATGGCTGGTTGCTACCATCTGGTAGCTCAGATGCTCTACCTCTTCTAGGGTAGTCTGATACTTTAGGCACAATGGCACTAAAGCAGGATAACCTTGATCTTTTGTTATGTCAACTGTGACATAGCAAGTAATGCCAGATCATGTCAGCTGGTTCCTACCAGCACCAAGGTGTCTTGACAGTTATGCCTCACCCACTAGGCATGGGACTCTTGGGTAACTGAAGGTAATGTTCTTGGAACCTCACCTACTAGGTGTAGGACTCTTGGTTATGCTTCGCAGTGCCCAGCGGAAGATGCTGCAGGCTATGGTGGAAACTACCTGGCTGGTGTGGCCTGGGCCTCATATTCCTCCCTAAGGTGATGTGGTTCCTTAGGCCCATTATGGGATATGGCAACACTGAGGTCAGTCACCCTAGGTAATTGGCAGTCTTCCTAGGTTTATGGCTGAACCCCTGAAATACTAGAGGTTGGGGGGATAACACAGATTGGATGATCTATATGAAGCGAGATCGTAATCAAGCAGAACCAAAAAGATATGATTGAGTAGCATAGATCAAGGTTAGAGTTACATGAAATGATCTAGCTACTTATAGATGGGGGATCTAAATAAGGGTAGACTTCTCTAGATCATATCAGGAAGTTACTTCATATGGTAACTATTGCCTATAAGAGAAGGCAACTGAAGTGGTAAGTCCAAATAAGGATTAATGAGAGATGCCAACCATTGGATGGTATCCGTTGATCAGCCAGTGCATGGGTCTGGGGCGATGATCAGAGAACTGGCGATGATGAGGAGTATATCATCATCATGGAAGAAGCCATGATTGGAAATGGAGGAATGATCCATCAGAAGGGAGTTTGCCAAGTGGAAGGTCAAGCTTCTCCTACGAACTGATCCCACAGCTTGTCAGAGATTCCTTCATTGTTAACGAGTAAGTTCCACAGTGGCAGGGAGTCAGGGGCATCTAGAAAGGAAAACAATAGGTCGGGTGCTGGCCCGATGTCACCATCTGTTGCCGACCTTAAGGACTAGCCCTAGGACACAACACCAAACCTAGCTATAGAGTAGAGACTAGAGCAATTCTCCTTGAAGGGAAACCCAACAAGAACTAGACTGGAGTTCTTGGGGCGTTGCATGTTCAATATATATACTCCTACATATGTTTGTACCTATTTGTAAAAGGTCTGTGCATAGGGCATAGGGCATGATGTCATAAGTGCGTCATCGTGATGTCATAGATAAGTAAGCGAGTCTAGACTAGTTCTAGATCGCGGTAATTAAGTAACCTCGTCCCTGGATCCTTCTAGAATCACGGAGATTAAATACACGTTGTGGAACGTTCTAGACTGTTCCCACGGTCACGTGATGAAAGCATGATAAGGTCACATGACCTTGAAAGCACGTGATTGATCACATGATTGTCACGTGTTAGGTTAAATAGGAGTCGAATTTAACACCTAGCTTTATAGCCAAGCCCCTGAAACACTAGAAGTTGCTAGCACTGGCTAGTGTGGGGGTAACATAGATTGGACAATCTGTATGACATGAAGATTGCAATCGAGCGGAACCAAGATGAAGTGATAGGATAGCATAGATCAAGGTTAGAGTTACATGAACTAATCTAGCTACTTATATAGGGGAGATCTAGATAAGGGCAGGCTTCTCTAGATCATATCGGAAAGCTACTATGTATAGCAGCTATTGCCTATAAGAGAAGGCAACTGAAGAGATAAGTCCAAATAAGGATAAATGAAAGAGGCCGACCATCGGACAGTATCCATTGATCGGCAAGAGCATAGGTTGGAGCAATGATCGGATAGAAGGCAATGATGAATGGTATTTCATCATTGCAGGAGAAGCTGTGGATTGGAAATGGGGGTTGATCTGTCAGAAGGGGATCTGCCGAGTGGAGGGTCGAGCCCCTCCTACGAACTGGTCCCACAGCTTGTCAGAGATTCCCTCATCATTGATGAGTAGGTCTCATAGTGGCGGGGAGTCAGGGGCATCTAGAAAGGAAAACGATAGGTCGGGTGTTGGCCCAACGTCACCATCTGTAACATGCTGCATAGACATCGGTCTCTTCATGAGTATTGCCTATGTAGATAGCTCAGTATTGAGACCTTCTTAGTATGCTACACATAACAAAAGATCAAGAGTAACCCTGGTCCCACCTCTTTAGGTGTAAAACCCCACCACCGCCATCATGAGCTCTCACAAAGGATTCTTTTCAGCCTTTGGGGGCGACAATCCCTCAGACATTGAAGTCAACACTCCATCTCAATCCCCAACCCCTAGCATCTCCAGTGAAACCATCAGCATTCCCAGTGAACCCCCTAGCACCCCGAGTAACCCTTGATTCCTCGTACCTCCAGTCACAAAACCTCACACTCCCAGATCTAAAACCACACCACCAGTGGCACCACCCATTGCACCACCAGCACCAGCCATGTCTTTCAAAACTGAACTCAAAGCGGTCCTCCCCATCAATTTCTCTGAAAAATCCACAGATGCATCTCAATGGATCAAGGCCATGAAGGCCTACTTCATCCTCAACTCCACTCTCTACTCCTCTGATGAAGGAAAGGTGACCACCACCTTGAACAAGATGAGTGAAGGATGAGGAGCCAACTTTGCCGAGATGTGGTATGACAAACTCACAGATGCCTCTGTCTCTGCAACAGAGAAGACCTTCAACAAATTTACTGAGAATTTTGAAAACATGTTTTACCCCTTCGACACCAAAGCCACTGCTCACCTTGAGTTATCTAAACTCATTCAGAAATCTACCAAATGCTCTAATGGAACTCCTGATGACGGATTCCAGCAATATGTCACTGACTTCCAGAACCTCATCTCAAAGACAGGAATCACTGACAACATAACCCTCATTGACCAATTCTTCCTTGGATTAGACCAATGCATCACCACTATGATCCTCTCCATGACTCCCATCCCCACAACAATTAAGGACTGGATTGACCATGCAAAGATCTTTCACATCCAGAAACAACGTATCCAAGCTCTCAGAGGAGGCCATCCCCAAGCCTCATCCTTTACCCCTTGCCCTCAGAAAGACCCCAATGCCATGGATGTCGATGCCGTCACCATTACCAAGCTTACTCCCACTGAATGCACCCAATGCTTCAGAGAAGGATTATGTCTTCGCTGCCGATGTAAGGGTCACAATGCCAACAATTGCAAAACATTTTCTTCCACCCCTTGTCACACTAGTCCTACCCAGCCCACCCAGAATATTCACAATGCAGAAATCTCCACTCCTCCAAAGAAGACACAGCCGACCAAGCTTGACAAATATGTCAACTCTCTGAAAACTGCCAGAAAAAGCAATGACAAAATCTTCTCCACACTAAAGATGTGCTATGAAGAACCAGAGGAATTAGCCAAAGTATCCACTTACCCCATTGGAATTCAAAAAGCATGGGATTTTTAAGAAGGGAAGCTGCTTCGATGTCTTCTTTCCTAACATTAAACCATGTACTCATAGCATCCCAAATGAATAGAACCATGTGCATCCCCATCTCACTACATGGTCAAAAAATCATCGACACTCTTGCCATCATCGATTCTGGAGCTACCAGAAACTTCATTGATCCTTGCCTCCTGCCAAAAGGAATCTTCAAACTCACACCCCTCTCATCCCCTGTCATTGCATTCAATGTGGATGGAACCCCTAACTCAAAAGGGACTATCCATTGGACCACCTCCATCTCTTTCAACTCCGGTTCTTTCTCTGACATGGTTAAATTCATGGTCATCCAACTCTCCCATCCTCAGATTATCCTTGGAATGCCCTAGCTTAAGAAGTGGAATCCTGTCATCAACTGGGTAAACTTTTCCATCAATTTCTTTCCTTGGGTTGAGAGGTCTCTATGTAAGTATCCTTCCCGGAAAGAGAACATCAACAAGATCACTATACAATAAAACTAGCCATTGCTGAACAACCCAAAGAGATATCCATCTCTATCTTTTGCTCTGACTTCATTGATGTCTTCTCTAAAGCAACCCACAATCAACTTTCTTCCCATCGTCCCTTTGACCATACCATTGAACTCAAGGAAGACTTCATTCCAAAGATCGCTAAGGTATATTTTCTCAACCCTAAGGAGTGTGAAGCTTGCAAAGCATTTGTTAAGGAACATCTCACCACTGGTTGCATCGTCCCATCAAAATCTCCTCAAGCCTCACCCTTCTTTGTCATTCCTAAGAAGGATGATACTCTTCATCCTTGCTATGACTATCACTACCTGAATACTCATACCATTTGCAATGCCTATCCACTCCCTCTCATCTCTGATTTGGTCGACAACATGAAAGATTCCACCCATTTCACCAAATTCAACATATGATGGGGATATAATAATATTCATATCAAAGAAGATGATCAATGGAAAGCCGCCTTCATCACCCCCCTAGGACTTTTCAAACCCACTGTGATGTTCTTCAGCTTCTGTAATACTCCCAGCACCTTCCAGGCATTCATGAATTATATCTTTGCCAATATGATTGCGGAATATTGGCTGAAGATCTACATGGATGATCTCAGTATCCATACTAAGGAAACCTTGGAACTTCATCATGAACATACCCATCGTGTTCTCCAACATCTTCACAAATATGGTCTCTCGGTCAAACTCTTCAAATGTGCCTTTGACACCTCTTCCATGGAATATCTCGGCCTCATCATTGGCAATGGACACGTCAGTATGGACCCCGTAAAACTCACTGCCATTGACACCTGGAAACCCCCCACTTTGGTTAAGGGTGTACACTCCTTCCTCAGATTCACTAACTTCTATCAGAAATTCATCCCCAATTATTCCAACATTGTCACTCCCCTCACTTTCCTCACCAAGAAAGATCAACTGCGGATCTGGGGGACTCTTCAGCAACATGCCTTCAACTGCCTTCATGAAATTTTCTCTTCCACCCCTGTCCTTTCAATTCCTGACACCTCCCACCCCTTCTCTATCATGATGGATGCCTCTCTTCTTGCTGCTGGTGCTGTCCTCATGCAAAAAGACACCAATGGTGATCTCCATCTCTGCAGTTACTTCTCCAAGACATTCTCCCTGGCCAAGCACAACTATGATATCTATGATTGAGAACTCCTCATGGTTATCCTTGCCCTCTCACAATGGAAACACTACCTTCAAGGTACTCCCTTCCCTGTTTCTGTCATCACTGACCACAAAAATCTCTCTTATATCAAAGACCCTTGCAAACTCTCTCATTGCCAAGCTCGCTGGGCTCTTTTCTTGCAGGACTTTTCCATTGAATGGGTTGTCACTCCGGGATCCCAAATGGGCCCTGCTGATGCCCTTTTCCATAAAGATTCTTCCGACACTTTCCTTGACAATATGAATGCCTCCATTGTTTCTGATCCTGTGGTTATCAATGCCCTTGACCTCAAGCTTGCCTCTGCTATCGCAGAGTCCACCCCCTCTGATCTCTTTGTTCTTCATGCCCTTTCCACCCTTAAGGAGAGATCTCCCCTCTTTTTCTACTCCTCCCTCTCTGACTGGACTTTTGACAATGGCCACCTTTATTTTAAGGATCACATATTTGTTCCTCCTTCCCATCGCTCCTCCCTTCTCCACACCATCCATTCCTCTCCCCTCTCTGGTCACATGGGTGTCTTCCATACTAAGGCAATCCTGGAGCACGACTATTGGTAGCCCAGCCTCTCCTCCTTTGTGAAGCACTTCATCTCCAGTTGTGCTATCTGCTGACAGAGCAAAGTTAACACTCATCCCACTGCTCCTCCCCTTGCCCCGATTCCCTCCTCAACCACACTCCCTTTCTGCCAACTCTCTGTTGATCTCATCACCGATCTTTGGGATTTGATTCTGTCTTGGTCATGGTCAACCACAGCCTTATAAAGGGGGTAATCCTTACTCCTTGCATCAAAACCATCGACGCAGCCAAAATTACACAACTTTTCTTTGATTACATTTTCAAACGCTTCAGCTTACATGACATTCTCATATCTGACCAAGGTCCCCAGTTCACATTAGCTTTCACCAGAGAACTCACTCGTTTACCTAAATACAACATATGACTCTCCACTGCCTACCACCTCCAGATGGATGGTCAAACTGAACAAACCAATCAAGAACTTGAAACCTATCTCCACATCTTCTGTGCCAACAACTCCAATTCCTGGGCGCAATTCTTATTCTCTGCTGAATTCCATCACAATTCTGCACCACATAGCTCCACAAAAAAATCTCCATTCTTTCTACTCTACAGCTTTGAACCATATGTCTATCCACCACTTGGAAAAACCTTCCTCCCTACATTGGAAAATTGCCTTTCCTCCCTTGAAGAAGCATGCAAAGAAGCCCTTGCTATACATGATTCTGCATAACAGCTTATGATTCAATGATCTTCCCACTAATTCATGCCATGGAAAGTAGGCGATAAGGTGTGGTTAGAAATAACAAATCTCCATCTTCATCTCCTATCCAGGAAACTATCTCCCAAAAGACTGGGTCCATTTGAAATTACCCACATCTTATCTCCTCTCACCTACCAACTAAAACTTCCATGTACCTGGAAAATACATGATGTTTTCCATGCCACTCTCCTATCTCCTTATCGCTCCACTGAAGCATATGGACCGTCCTTCACAGAACCACCACCTGACATCATAGATAATAAGGAAGAATATGAAGTTGATGCCATCCTTTCACACAAAGGACCTAAAAGCCACTGCTTATACCTTACTTCTTGGAAAGGATATTCCACTGCCAAAAATACTTGGGAACCTGAATCCAATCTCTGCCACTCTGCTCAAATCCTTGCAACATATAAACAATGCCATAATCTCCAATGATGAGAGAGTGTTTTTCTCTTGCTCAACAGTCTCTTCATGAGTATCTTGCAATGGATGAACCCAGACCTCACCACTCTCTTTCTCACCATTGCCTATGTTCACGCCGCTCTCACCTAAGCACAATTTCAAAAGCACTACCCCCAACTTGACATTCCCATCCACATAGTCCAACACTCTTGTTTCTGTAAAATCCTCAACTGTCCTTATCATAACTGATGGCATTCCTCTCTTCATCATCTTCCTCTTCATCTCAAACCACTCCAACTTCCCCTTTATATCTATGCCATGTTTTCTCTCTCTTCCTTCCCACCAACACTGCTTACCTTCTATATGCCACAGTAATGGAAACACCACACCTTCTCCTAGCACTTGAACAAGATCCACTCTATCAGGAGGACATGATCACTCATGATCTAATTCACCTCTTCCATGGCCTCACTCAAGCACAATGCCTCCTCTCCTCTGAAATTCCAATCTCCCCTGTACACTTTGCTCTTGAATGCCTTTCTAATCACGTCCTTTCCATTCTTCATACCCATGGCTTTGCCTCCTTCATTGAAAATCTTCCACCTTCTATCATTTATCCTACTTTCCATTGCCTTTACTTTTCTTTGCCACAGAACCAATATGACACTTATGTCAAATACCTTGAACAATTCCTCCTTCTTCGACCCCATTCTTCCTCTCCTATCCCTGTACCACCTCCCCTCTCCTCTTGCTTATCCTCCCCTCCTCCTGCTGAAATCCCCACCACTGTTAATTCCTCCTCTTCTGATGAGGATGATGATGATACCTACATCCACACCATCTCCATTCCTGCTAATCATCCACAAACTTACACTATCGATAGTCGACACTTTTTATCTTCTCCCTTCTGCGTCCTCCCTTGCCCCAATTATCTTCACATTCCCCTCACCAATGCCAACACCATGTGCTTCCACTGTCATTGCAATGGTCACTATCGCAAGGATTGTCCAGACTACACCTGTCCTTATTGTTGCACATCCATGCCCAGCCATCCCACTCACCTTTGCCTTATGGTCCACTGCAACTACTGTTGTAACTGGGGACATACAGACATCATCTACCCCCATTGCAACTGTGGAGTTTGCAATAACCCTGGGCACATCATGGGTAATTGTTCTTTTGAGTGTCTTTCCCCCTTGCAGGCAGCAGCTATCTATGGAGGACCATCTCCATCCTCCTCTTAATTCTTTCCATTTGAGAGGTGTTCTTATCGAATCAGGGATTCGAGTGTACAACAGGGGTAATGTTACAATTTTACTCCTTCATCCCTACGTTCTTCTTTTTTCTTCCTCTACTACTCATTGTACCTGGCATACAATAACTATGATTATAGTTTACTTCCTTCTTCTCATTGGCCCTTCTTCCATTGCCCTTTACCTGCTCTAGATTTGTGACATCACCCATGACTTTATTCTTCTAGATCTCTGATGTCATTCATTTGTCATTCTCTGATGTCATGTTCTTCAACATTCTATTACATTCTTTACCTTGTATAGTAGTTTTCCTTTCCCATCACATTGGTCCATGCACTCTTTCTCTTAGTATAAATACACCTCTTCCTCACCTGTAACATCACTCTTGATCTGCGCAATACTAGTGTATATTCAAGTCTCATCCTTAGCCTTAGATTGAATTTACTCTTAATATCCCTAGTCCTTCGTCATAAACCTTAAGTTGAGTTTTATCTCAACACCCCTTGTCCTCAAGAACACTATGCTGCATAGATGTCAGTCTCTTTGTGAGTATCACCTATGTAGATAGCTTAGTATCAAGACCTCCTTAGTATGCTATGCATAACAATCAGTTTTGAATTGCATATATTTCCATGGTTACTAATCCAAGTTACATAATTCCTTTTTGGGCACATAGCCCAGGGTGGGTAGCTCCATTCATACACCAACACTTTGTTTATATCTGTTTGTGCTCTAGATATACTCCATAAACAATCAAAATGTGCAAAATATTGGAACAATTTTGTGAGTCACTGTAGTATAAATTTAACAACAAGAGAGTCCCCCTGCGATACTTGGCAACATGTCTCACATGTAGGATGGAGGCTCCATGTAACTCTTGATGTCAATGCATAGTCTATCACAGATCTAGGATGGTGTTGCTGACCCACAGGACTTAAGAAAGCTCCTGGAATGCTCCACACTAAGCCTAGCTAATAGAGACTAGAAGATTATTATGAGGGGAAATCCAACAAGAACTAGACTGGAGTTCTTGGAGCATTCACATTCAAGTATACAGTATATACTACTGGTACATGTTTATATCTATTGACTACTGGTCCATGCATCTATGTCATGGATAAGGAACCATTCTAGATGATTCTAGATGATGACAGTAATTAAAAGAATGTGTACAGACTCATCTAGAATCATGGAGATTAAATAAACATGTAGAACACTCTAGACTGTTCCTATGATCATGTGATAAAGAAAAGATAAGGTCATGTGATAAAAGAAACATGTGATTGATCTCATGATTGTCACATGTTAGGTTAAATAAAAGGTGAATTTAACATTACCCTCCCACTATGTATCAACTTCCAAGTGACTCCATGTGGGAATGGGCTCCATCAGGTTTTCATAAGGTTTGATTTGGGCTTCCATGTACATTCTTTGTTACTGTATCCTTTCCAGTGAACAAGAAATTCCATATGTTGTCCCTATTACAGATGGTGACACTGGGCCAGTATCCAGCATATCTTTTTCCTTCCTTGATGCTCCAGACTCCCCCCTGCTCTGGGAGCTCCTTGTTAACAATGAGGAGATTTCCAATGAACTTTGGGATCAGTTCATTGGCAGGGCCTGATCCTCCACACAGATCACTGGCAACTTTCTATCCTAGTCTTTGGATCTTTTCCCCACTGCTTTTGCTTCTCAGCTTCTCCCATGACCCTTGTGCAATCATCATACTTGGACTATTCCTTCCTACCAATCATTGCCTCTTCCCCCAATGATCACCTTTACTGCCAATGATTGCATTCATCCAATCCTCAGCCTCAAGATATGTTTCCCCTTTTATCTTTCTCTTTCAGATTTACATCACTCCTATTGTCCTCTATAATGGGCAATGATTACTATATGTAGTAGTCTTCCTTATCTAGATCAGGGCCTGCCCTAATCTAGTCTTCCACTATTTAAAGCATGTAGATCACACCCTGTATGTTATATCAACCATGATGTAATAAGTAATGCAGGATCATGTCAGCTGGTTCCTCCAGGAGCAAGGCCTCAGCTATCCAATAGCTGGCATTCTTGATACCTCACCTATAAATGGGACTCTTGGCAACACTTTGTGGCTGAGAGTACATAATCCTATGAACAGTGGTATAGTCTCATCTGCTAGGGGACTCTTGACTTTAATCTCAGCTGGTGTAGCTTGAAACCTTGTACTCCTTCCTTAGGGGAATGTGGTCCCTAAGGCCTGTTATGGTGTATGATCTGGAAAGGCTATTGCAGCCTAGGTTGCAGTCCCTAGATTCCCTGATAGACTTTGAGAAGAGAAGTCAAGAAGGCTTACAAGATCTAGTAATGGAGATCTCAAGTGACAGAACCAAAATGGTGTGATAGATAAGCATAAATCAAGGTTAGAGTTACAGGATGTGATCTATGAGTTTACATAGTGGGGATCTAGATCTAGGGCAGGCTTAGATCTAGATAAGGGAATTTACTAAGTATAGTAAATATTGCTTATAAGAGAAGAAAGTAAAAGAGGTAAAGTTCGGAGAGGGATACAAGAAAGGGAGTACCAATCATCAGGTAGAAGAGTGATGATCAGATGGAAGAGCAACAATCAGATAAGAGATATCAAGATGTGAGGATTGCAATACAATCATAGGAGAAGCCAAGTGGATTGAAAAGGCAATGGGTGGAAAGATCAGAAGATCAGAAAGGGAAACTCCAAGAGAAAGATCAGGCCCCTTCTATAAACTGGTTCCAGAGTTCATCAAAGATGCCTTCATCATTGACAAGTAGATCCCAGGATGGTGGGGAGTCAGGGATGTCTAGGAAGGAAAAGGATACCCTGGGTGCCAGCCTGGAGTCAAGATCTGTAACAATACCCTTCTTATATATCTGAAGCTCCAGCTCAGACTTCTCAAGGGCTTTGGTCACTGGGGTTCTCTTCATAGAAGGTGAGGTCCCAATCATGGGAGGCAAAGGGGTCCAGGGAAGGGCAGCAGGAATGTGAGTGTCCCTGGGGTGGCAATGGGAGCAGTAGAGCTCTGGGCAACAATACTGAGGATGTCTAGGGGCTGGAATATCATAGAGGGGACAGCAATATTGAAGACATTCAGTTTGGAAGTGTCTAGGGAATAGACACTTGAAGCAGTGGAAAGGAGTTCTGTGGAGTGAGTAGCAGGGTCAGATGGGAAGAGGAGAGGAAGAGGGTATGTCTTGTGTGTGATGGATACCAACATCCAGGCCTGGGAAGCCACTTGAGAATCTAGCAGCAATGGAAACCTATAAGGATTCCATAGGAAGGACAGGAGTGTTAATGCTCCTTTTTGGAACTCTTGCTAGTACAGGGTGAAGGTGGATGGTGGTGGAGGCAGAGGGTAACCCTGCTTGAAAAATAACTGCTCCCTGGTGGTGAAGGGTGTGGATGGTGTGGGTAATGGGAGGGGATAAAACCATATGTCTTTCATTGGGTGGTAAGATGGAGGAGGAGATGGGCTTGGGGGAATTTGGTTGTGTGGGGATGCAGGTGGAGTCAGAGTCTGACTCTTCAGCAGATCCTCCAGAGCTTGGATGATCTAGAGGAGGGCTTCAGCTTCTGTTGACAGGGTGGAAGGCAGTGGTGTGATAGAAGTGGGGATCTTCAGAGGAAAGGGGGTTATCATTGAAGAATGAGTTTCTTTCCTCCCCTGAGAGAGTAAAGAGAATAGGAAGCAGGATAGCATCGACAAGTTCTCCAGGAAGAAGGAAGATGGAGAAGTTAAATCCCTCAACATATAGAAGGTTGAGGGTGAGCTCTTAAGTGGTCAAGAGTTCTTGTTTGAGGCCAATGATGATGGGGGGGGTTGTCAATGGTTGCCATGGAGAGGAGGTTAGTGTTATGTCAACTGTAATGTGACAAGTGATGCTGGTTCTTATCAGCTGGTTCCATCAGCACCAAGATGTCACTACTGTGTCAGACATAGGTAATGGTTCTCAGAACCTCATCCACAATAGGGACTCTTGGTTACACTTCGCAGTGAAGAAGGGCATGACCTTCAACTGTGGCAGCATAGTCTTCCCATGGTGGAGCCTGACTCTGCTTGGCTGGTGTGGCCTGAGCCTCCTATCCCTTCCTAGGTTGATGTAGATCCTAGGCCCTTTATAGGATAAGGTAATGGGTGCTACCATGTCTCACCTGTGCTATGGCCTCTTGACAGAGTGGATGACTATTGCAGCTTAAGTGGCAGTCCTTAGATTCCCTGATAGATGTAGAAGGAAATGAGCTTGTAGATCTTGATTGGCAAAAGATCCAAGTGAGTGGAACCAAAATGAATGAGATAGGATAGTGTAGATCAAGGTTGGGAGATACAAGGGAGATCTAGCTACTTAAATAGGGTGGATCTAGATTAGAGTAGGCTTCTTTAATCTAGATTAGGAAGTTACCAAGTATGGTAGCTGTTGCCTGTAATAGAAGGCAACTAAAGGGTGAAGTCCAAGGAAACAGGAAGAGGAAAGAGTGATCATCAGAAGGGCCCAGTGATTGTGCATATGGATATACAATCATCGTGCAGCATTGCAGAAGAAGCCATTGATCAGAGAGGCAGTGAGAAAGAGAGGATGATCTGGAGGTGATGTCATCAAGGAGAGTTCCAGAATTAGAAGGGAGAGATCTGAGTGAAAGGCTGAGCCCCTCCAATGAACTGGTCCCACAGCTCATCAGAG
>JBBPUP010000298.1:8354-20707 GCA_038094735.1 Exsudoporus floridanus
GTACATACACATACAACTTCAAAACGCAGTTGAACCATCTAGATAACTGGATGAACATCTTGAAATATATATCCAATTAATATTCTGAAAAAAGGAAAGAGAAAAAACATTACCGTCTATCATTCAACGCTCAGTCAATGTTTTGATGGTTGACCCAAGTCCTTAATTACACATGAGGCGCACATTCCTCTCCCACCACATTAAGTTGAATCGCCTCCGAGTCGTTCCCATCCTCCTGGATCGTATGGGCCTCCCCTGGAACGACGTCCGCGAATGCAATTGTAGACAGGGCGATATTTTGGTTATCGATCGAGTGCGCCAACATACCAAATCCGGTGTCAATACCTTGCTGGCGGCAACGGGGATCCTGGTCATACAGCTCTCGGATGCTGATGATGAACAATGGAGTCATACAGCACAATAAAGCAGTGAAAAGTGGATCCCATAGGAGCATCGATGGTTCGGACGGATCCCAGGGCACAATCGAGGGGATATCATGAAGAAATCGCCTAAGCAAGGGAGAAAAATTACCCGAGTGATCGATGTTGGTGTATTGCAACGCAAAGAGAAACGTGTCAGTGAATGTTGTGGATGGAGATGAAACAAAGAGACATACACAAGAAAATAAAGAATCCCATCCTTCACGAGTAGTTTCATGTACCGGTTAGGCTGCCACTGCTTCGTTGCTTTATATAAATTAATGGACTGCTTCAAAGTTTGTGTGACGGCGAATATTAACAATGCAGCAGCAAGGACGAAGTTAGGAGTTATGTATGACCCGAGAGGAGATGGCAGGTTATAAGAGTCGTTGCAAACTGACATATTGAGCACCTGAGAAACTGTCACTGTAGAAAGAATTAGAGGGCGATCTGTTGAAGATGGAACGATATTTGCAATTCATTCCGACACATACCAGAGAAATAGGGACCAGGGGTGTTATATATTCCAGCAAACGTAAATGCAGTGATGATTTGGATAAGATATAAGCAGAGGAGGACACCAAGGACTGTCCTGGATCGATTCCACATTGCGTAAACGCGAAACACCATCATTACTGTTAATGAATTCGACAAGGAAGCCCCGAGGGAAATGATGGCGAGAGAACTCACAATCAGCAGCAGCGAGGAATACTAGCCATGTCCACTGAATTGCTAGAATCAGTACCGTACCTTCCGAATATTCCTGTCTTAATTTTGCGAAATCATGAACCGCTGTAAATCGGTGTCCTTCCACCTATTTAATAATCAACAATACAGTCTGCTAATGAAGCATGGATGCATACGTCTATCAAAGCACGTTTGTTAGTGACAGATCGAGTGTGAAGGTATCAAAACTGACGATCAAGGATTTAGTGGATAAAGAATTGTCAACTGCGCATATATTTCATCAGTCTAATCGATTATGATTTCGCCCTTGAACATACGCAATCCATATAGGCTTGATAATGGATTCATGGTTATGCGCGCAATGTATTCATGACAACTCTGGAGACCTACGCAGTTTGAAAAAGTCCAGCATAACGGACCTACGGAACAGCGAGTTCCAGCTGCGTGACACGAATTGTAGGTTGACCCGTATACGCACCAAAACGAAAACCGTAGAGACCCAGGTCCAGGATCTGCGCTGCGGCACTATCAGGGACGTAGTGCTTGAGTGGTAACCGCTACTCCCTTACCCAAACGTAGTCAATCTTTGGACGCTGTCAGCCGGGGAGGTAAGATGGGGAGGAAAATAAACACCTCTCTCGAAACTGTGAGGACTGCAACGGTAAAATTGGAAGGCACACTGTAAACTGAGAAGGGCGAGACAAAGAAACAAATCACTCACGATAATCATACACGACAACCGTCATCATAACGGCTGCCCTACGCTATACAATCATTTATCGACCAGAGAAGTGAGCACGTACTGGCTCCATAGTCGTCAAGCTGGACATACTCCAAAATAGACTGTAGGTCGGATGACATGGCGCGTACACGAGTAAGAGCAGTGTCTGACTGTTTTGCGATGGAGAGTCAGGAAGAGGGAGCTTGCCAGTGATTCAGTGTTGCGCTCGCCTGGGTTTATACATCCCCGCATGCTGTGCTGACCGTTGTACTCGGCGCGAGGTTATGTGAGAGCATAGGATACTGCAGCCTATCGCGGTCGTCCCGGATCGGTACCCTAATCCACAAAAATTACGAGTTGTCCAAATTTGTGTTGATGCATCAAATGTAACCAGGTTTGCTGGCCCGTTCACGTTATTGGCGGGGATTTTGAGGGGACTGCTGGTGCTGATTAGTAACTAAGAAGCACGCTGCAGCACGGTCGCGTGTCACACTTTGAAAAAGAAACGCGGGAATAATAACGCGTTTCAGACAAGGTCGAGTATTGCCTCAATGTCCCAAAGGAGCTCGAGCCTGAGGCACTAGCACAACCATCGACAAGACGTCATTGCATAGACAGGTTTACCGCGTAGTACCTGAAGACACCAGAGAATAACTCCCCGATTGGGCAACAAACCTAGAGGTTCTAGTGGGTATTAGTAGGCTGCCCGGCCCTCTGAATAGCTGACCAATACCACCGGACAGTCCGCCAGCCCCACACCCCCTACACCAGTAGGGCACGCGTAGAGACAGTTTCCCTCGGACCGGTAGTCCCCGACCACCGCCATAATTGTCGGACTAGTTTAGACAGTCGCTCCATCATCATATCACAAAAAGAAAAGAAAAAGAAACGGAGTCACGTGGTGTCCTGTCGAAACGGTCAGAGTGCCTCTCGTCAGCGAGGCGTCGATCGAACCTCACGATAACGTAAATATGAAGTACAGTAACCTGGCGCGGGACGATAAACCAAAGAAGCAATTGCTGCGAAAACTGAAACCCGGTTTATCTGTTTCATCACACCATCGTGTTTCAAGTTGTACAAATACTATGTATGATATACACTCCGAAATTTCAAAACGCAAACCATCTAGATAACTGGGTGAACAACGTAGTTTGTCTCCGATGCATGTTCTGAAGAAGAAGAAAAATCATCCTCTATGATCCATCACTGAGCCCATATTTCCTGGTAGACCCAAGTCCTCACCGATCACACCTGATGCGAACCGTCCTTTCCAACCACTCCAAGTCGAATCAGTTCCGAGTCCCCCCCATCCCCATGATCCTCCTCCGGGACGGCATCCGCGAACGTAATTGCAGACACGGCCACCGTCTGAGTATCGATCGTGTGCGACAATATACCGAATCCGGTGTCAATAGCTTGCTGGCGGCGGCAGGGATCCTGGTCATACAGCTCTCGGATGTTGATAATGAATACAGGCGTCATAGAGCACAAAAGAGCAGTGCACAATGGATCCCATAAGAGAACCGCTGCCAGAGGGGCCGAAGCCCAAGGCACAACGAAGGGGATATTATAAAGAAATTGCCTAAGCAAGGGAGGGAGATTGCCCGAGCGATTAGTGTTGGTGCATAGGTCAACAGAAAGAGAAGGAGAAATATGGCAATGGATGTATACTTACACGATAAAATACAGGATGCCATCCCTCATGAGTAGCTTCATGTATCGGTTAGGTTGCCACTTCTTTGTTGCTTTGTAGAAATCAAAGGACTGCTTCGAGGTTTGCATGACAGCGAGAATTAACAGCGCAGTAGCAAGGACAAAGCTAGGAGTCATGTATGACCCAAGTGGGGATGGTAGGTTATACGAGTCATTGCAAAATGACATGTTGAGAACTTGGGTAGTTGTCACTGCGGAGAGGGGTAGAGGGTGATCTGTCAAATGATGGAATGACACTTGAAACTCAGCCGGAAACATACCAGAGAAGTAGGGACCGGGTGTGTTGTATATGCCAGCAAACGTAAATGCAGTAATGGTCTGCGTCACAAATAAGCAGAGAAGGATACCAAGGACTGTCTTGGATCGGTTCCACATTGCGTAAACGCGCAGAACCATCACCACTGCGAATGAACGTGACAGATGCTCTGAGGGAATGAGGGGGAGACAACTCACGATCAGCAACAGCGAGGAATAGTAGCCATGTCCACTGCACTACTAGAATCATTACCGTGCCTTCCATGCCTCAATCAGGCAAATTTATGAAGCTCTGTAAGTCGATGCGCTTACACCTATATAGTAATCATCAACGATACAGTCTGCCAGTGGAACATGGGTGCATACGTCTATCAGAACATGTTTATTAGTGACAGATCGGGAGTGGGGTAGAAGAACTGACGATCATGGATTCAGGTAAAAAAGAACCAAGGACTATAGACGAGATTTCATCAATCAGATGGATTATAATTCGACCATTGAACGTACAAGATCCATATGACCTTGGTAATGGGTGCAGTTCAGCATGCGAAAGACCCAACACAACTGTGTGGACATACAAAATATGCGAAAGACTAAGATAACGGACCTGTGAAACAGTGAGTTTGGATAGTACGGCACAAATTGCTAGCCGATCCCATGTACGAACCAAAACGAACATCGTAGAGACCCAGGTCCAGGGTCTGTGCTGGGACGCTGTCAGGGATGTAGTGGTTGAGTGGTAGTCGGCACTCCCATACCCAAACGTAGTCTATCTTCGGGAAACTATCAGCAAGAAAGGTAGGATGTAGAGGAGAGTAAACACCTCTCTCGGAATCGTGAGGACTGCAGTGGCAGAAATGTAAAGCTCACTCGAAGATGATAGGGATGGGCAAGGCAGATCACTCACGATAATCATATATGACGATGGTGGTCATAATAACTGTACTATGTTATACGGTTATCCCTCGATTTGAGTGGTGAGCACGTACCGGCTGCATAGTCATCCAGCTGGACAAAGTCCAAAGTAGATTGTAGTTCGGATGACATGGCGTGTGGGCGAGAAGGAGGAGCCTCTGGATCTGACTTTAATAACACAAGGCTGAGAGTCAGGGAAAGGGAAGGCACCTGTGTTTCAGAGTTGCGCTCACCTGGGTTACATGATTTCCCGCATGCCGAAGTAACTATCGCGGCGCGAAGTTATGTGAGAACGCACGAGGTCGCAGCATCCCCGTCTCCGATAAGTAATCTCAATACATTAAATATATGAGCCGTCCGAAATTGTGTTAATGGATTAAATGTATCCAAGTTTTGCGGGGTCCTTCACGTTGGCGGTAAGGTTTTTTTTTTTTTTTGGGAGACCACTATTTCTAAAGGAGATCAAGAAGCCCGGAGCAGCGCGATTTCGCGTACACGTGTTCAAAGTCGTTCATCGATGAAGAAAGGTCGAAACAATCATGATTCATATCATGTTTGCTAACATAGCACGTGATTGCAAAACTCGAAACGACCATCCGTTCGCCTCCCCTTCGTCTCCGCTCGCCTCGCCTCCTACACCAGACTTCGATCACCTTCATAAATTAACATAGACGACGTAAGGCATCCAATCCTTGTTGAAATACCTAATGCATGGTATGCCAAGACCATGATCGTTCCAAGAGTGATTCCGCATGCATGTGATGAGCAATGGCGGCGGGTATCTATGCAATGCAATATGTAACGGGCAGCACTAAAAAAAACGACGGAGGTATCTTGCCTTGGATGAAACGGAGGCGTCCACGGTAGAAATATGACACGAATACTAACACGTACGACAGGTAGGGGAGATAAGGAGGAGAGGGCCTGTCGTCCATCCACCCCCTGAGCCCCCCATGTGTCCCTTGATCACCCGCCTCCTCACCCAAACGTCGGCGTCCGTAACCCAGACGGCTGCGGAACAAATAATCTCCCCCCCATCCCCATTCCCCCAACCCCAACCCCGCCCCCGTCCATCTGGCCCGACGACATGTAATGCGACGGCGAATTCGCCAACATATACACCGGCCTCGGAAGCTGTGCCTCCGGTGGCCCTCCCGGCTGAGGTAACCCAGAGGGGTACACGAACAATGGCTGCGCAACGTAAGCAGGAGCCAAGACCTGCGCCTGACTCCCATGGCTGTCTGTCGACAATGGACCCTCATGGGACGGCGAACCCGACCCACCACCGCCCCCCGCATGCGCGGGCGGCGAAAACAACAGATTGGCGCTCGACCCGAGTATAAACGGGGCTGGAATGACGGGCTGATGATGTCCCGGGGTCGTCGCCGAGGGCGGTTGCTGTTGAATGGGGAGCAACCCCGTCGTCGAAGGCCCCGCGAACAGGTCCATCGGTTTGGCGCGCGACGTATACCACGACCCCTGTTTCTTCGGGATATGTCGACTGTACCGTCGTGTCGTCGCTTCGCCGGGTACGTAGATGCTCGAGACGCCCGAGGAGGCGATCCACGGGAGACGGTTGAGGTCTCGGACGATCCTTCCCACGCGGGCGATTTGGGAACGCACGGATTCGGCGGGGGGTGGGCGGATGGGCGACTCCATTTTCATAAAGTCGGCAGAGGGGCGGGGTTCAGCGAGGATCGGGGAGGAAACGCGGATGGAAGCGTCGGCAAGGATGGGCGTGGACATGGCGTTTGGGACGTCGCCTTCACGCTCGAAGGGAGGGCGGCTAGAGGCGGAGGTGTTGTCTGAGCGGGAATGGGCACGTGGGGGCAGTAGCGAGGGATGGAGTGTGTGTTCGAACGAGTGCTCCCGGAGGGCAGAGAGCATCAAGCGTCCTCCTCGTCCATCGCCGATGCTGGCATCGCTATCCGCGGGGTTAACGTGCTGCATGTGCGGCGATATGGGCGAAGCACGCGGTGGGGTCTCAAGCCGCTCTACAGTCGGGATGTCATCCGAGTTGGACGTGGCGACACCAGGTATAGGATGACCAGTATAATGGGGCAACGCCGTTCGACCCGTCTCAAACACACCCGCAGCCATCACATTCGTCACCTGTCTGTCCGGTTTTCCAAGATCCCTCAGCCGGCTCTTGGACATGACTTTGGGAAGCCGCCGCAGCCCACTGACGAAGCCCCCCACGAAATTGTTCTTCTTCTCGCTCTTCCCATTCGTAGCCGCCGGCATCACCCCACTAAATCCGTGTCCATGCCCTTGATAATTGCACTCGTCGCGATCGTCCACACTGACGGTCATGTACTCTGCATCCAATTCCGATTCCGTGATCGTTGGCGCTGACTTGCGTAGGACCGGCGTGGGAGTACGTGCCGGTTGGAATCCGCCTGGTGGGGTATATCGCTGAGGTGTGTGCGTGTGCGTCGAGGCGAGTTGGGGTGGGGAGGTGGATACCCAGGTGACGTCTCGTACGCGGGGTTGGGTTTGTCCACTATGACGAGAATAACGGTCCTTAGGGATAGGTTCTGCAAGGAAATCCCGTCCGCCGCTGTGTGGGCGGGTAAAGCTCGTGTCAATGCGGATGGAACCAATTTCGGGGTAATCCGTCATGAAGGTGTGTAGCCGAGGTCACGAGTTACAGGACGTTTTGTGTGGGCTGGACGGAGTGTCGACGAGGACGAGTTGGGGAAAGGGAAAAAAAGAATAAAGAAAAACGTCAGTGTTGACAGGATGGCGCAGCAGGCGCAAACGGGATGGAACAAGTAATGACCGCTGCAGCGCGAAATGGAATGGAGCCAACACGAGGCAGCGCCTGAAAGGGGTCAATTACAGTTCACCGCGTGCCCTCTGGCACGCGATAGCAAGACGTGCGATTCACCACAGCATGCTGATGGTCTGAACAGACTTTCAAGAATGTCGGTGTCGGCTTAGAGATCACGGTCACCGGAGAAGAACGGGCATCGTTGCAGCGTATCACTGCGAGCGCGGTGAAATGGAAGCAAGGACGTTGGCAATGTTGTTGAGCCGCGCTCGGGATACCCAGTGACTCGCAGGGAAGCGACTCACCTCACTATCGAAGACTTTATAGTTGACACGCCGGCCCATCGCAAGTTGAACAGAGCCGACCTCGTACTCGCGATGGTATCGGATGAGGCCGTTGAGATTCGGATTCAGAGCGGTGAGGCCGACTATTGCTTTACCCAGTACCCGAGACGGAATGCGCGCTAAAACTTGCAGTCATGTTCACCTCCTCAGAAACGCCGAGCAAAGTCGAGCGTTGCGTGAACCACGGGGGCAGGAGTTTGAAAAAAAAAAAAAAGAGAAAAAAAAAGAAAAGGAAAAGAAAGAAAATGTTGCCTGATTTTCGCTCTCACAATTAGACTTTTTCGCGCTCCACGCACGCCAGTCTCGATGCACTATATAAGATTCATACCATTATTAGAGTATCGTTTGACTGCCGGGGCGAGCGCTGCGATGCACTACACATGAGCTATTACGCACTACTTCCTCGTGCATCGTGCATGGGAAAATTTACCCTACTCTTCCGACCAAGACCAGTTTTTCTCAATACCCAAGTCTATTCGGCTACGACAAAGACCGGAACCAGGGATGTATTAATGTCACCAGACCCCGCCTCGAGGCGCGATCACGTCCAAGACACCTGCCAATCAGAGCACTCGGTACAACACACGACACAAACCTCATCCGTCAGCACGCCTGCGACCGAGTCACCCTTCATCCAGGCTTTCCCGAATCGTCAGGCTAGGTCATGTTGCTACCCCGACGTTCCGGTGCTATTATTCCGATCGCGCTTTGTCATGTCTCGCTCATCCAAGGGACAGGCGCAGTTGGTCTCAATGCATGACATGATGACTACAAAAATGACCATCGCCATTCATCGGCAACCACTCTTCCCCGACCCTTTCACCTGGGCTCAGATGAAACAGACATGACCTTTGGTATGCTACGCTATGGTCCAATGGGATCGGTCTGCGTAGGCAGTGGGGGCGGTCTATATAACGAGATCGCGCTTTGGAACGAAAGTCAACGAGAAAACCATTCGATTTCACTTAGTATGTACTCGAACGCGAACGCGTATCCAGCAGCGGATCCTCAAGGTTCTGGCGTCGCCCCTACGTCTACCGCACAGAACCTGTCGCCCTTGCAGCGAGGCAAAGCCTGCCTCCCATGTCGGTACGTGCCACCATTGTGTCCTCCACGTCTTTACCCACTCACGCCATACGTATTCTTCAGTCGCAGAAAGATGGTGAGAGCCTCCATATCCATGCGCCTCGATGACTAATCACCACTGCTCTCGCTCTAGAAATGTGACAGCGCCAGACCTGTCTGCACATCCTGTATCCGGGGTGAGCGTGCCGAGGACTGTGAATACACCGACGGGCCACGTCGTCCACGGACGTTGACGTTGGAAGACGATATCGCGAGATTGAGAGCAAGAGTAGAAGAGCTAGAGAATCCGGTGGGAGCAGTCCCCTCGGTCCAACTGCACGCTCCGTACGCGGATGCTGGTGCCGGTAGTGGATCAAGCGCGTCGGCGTCTTATCATCATGGTCCTGGGATGAGTCAAACTCTGTCCAATGAAGCTCCTAGTAGTGTGTACATTGTCACGCTCTCTGTTCAAGTCATGTCCTGACCCAACTACTAGGTAGCACAACTCAGTCACGTCAGGTAGATATCGCGGCTGACGTTCAAATGCACGCCAGACGCGCGTAAGTGTTCCCTTTATAAACACAAGGCACGGCGCACTCATCTCCCGGTGTGCCGTAGGTTATCTGTCGTGGCGCCGCACGCAGCCGAACTTGGTCTCTTCCTCAGCCTTGATCGACTTCGTGCCCGAGGCACACAAGTCTTGCCCGCGTTACAAACCGCACTTACGTTCTGGTCTGTCCACATATCGTCCGAATCGGATCCAAACCACGCAGAATCCAGCGAACGAACCAATGCCATCACATCTGCCCTTCTCTCCCGAGTTCAAACCCAACTCGCTTCGGCCTTGGGCACCGTTGACGCCGAACCTGATTCCGCCATCTTTCTCCATGTGATTCAAACGGGGGTGTTGTTGGCATACGGTATGCAACGGGTCGGACAGACGATCGGAGCGAGGTATCATGCGAGTGGTATGTTGGCGTTGGTGACGATGTTGAAGTTGTATCGGAGGCCCAATTTGTCAGTAAGGACAAGGGAAGGGGAGGGCCAAGTCTCGCGGGGAAGTGGAATGCAGGAGGGGTTGACGCATGAGGACGCGGACGCAAGTTCGCGCATGCTCTCGTTCGCCCGGTCCGCGAGGTTGGCACCAGCGCTGGACGGGATCGAAGCCGAAGAAAGGGTACGTGCTTTCTGGTCGGTTTATGCGCTCGATCGGTGGGTTAGTATGGTGTGTGGAGTCCCGTGTCAGTCGCTCGCGATGGATGGGAATGTAATGACAGTGCCATGGCCTGGTGTGGGGGGTATTGTCGAGGTCAGTGTGTTACGGCCGCTTTCATTCCTTATGCTGACACGCGACTTTATCTCGCAGACGAGGTCGAACGTAATCCAAAATATTCTCAACGATCCGAGTCACGACTTTATGCGGGATGGCGCTCCGGCGATGCTTGCGAAGGCGTCCGTATTGCTTGGCGAGGCAACGGAGATCTCAGCCTTGTTCGTGGCTAGTATGTCCCCTTTTATTCTGTCCTGTGTTCTCACTAATCATTGTTTGAATAAAGATGCCAACATCGGCCAATCGGCCGCGTTTCGCGCTCGTTTCGGGACGTTGGACGCGCTCTTACAACGTTGTTTGACTGCGGCGACAACAATGGCGACTGGTTTGCATGGACGGCCGTCACAGACGCAGGAGCAAAGAGAGGCACTCATGACGCTCCATCTTATCGCGCTCGCACACGTAACCCTCCATCGCCCGTTTATCTCGACGTACGGACCATCTCGGCGACGGAGCATAGAAGGAGCGTTGGGCGTTGTCCGGGCGTTGGATCAGCTGGGTGAGGTGGGGTTGATGGTGGGCGGGATAAGTCCAATCTACGGGGTAAACCAACTTTTTATTCCACGCTCCGCGCACGTGATGCGAGACTGATTTACACGTGTTGTAGGTTGTTTGGACGGCGTTGTGCCTTGCTTTGCATGCCGAGATCGTTCGGCTCCGTGCACGACCAGACGCAGATCCATCGCGTCGTCGCGAGGAGGGCGAGCTGATGGCGGCGATTAGGAAGTTGGCGAGCATATTGAGCACCCTGTCGCAGCGTTGCCCCGGCAGATGTACGTCCTGATTTCGAGGATTAATCCTAACGCTCACTCTTGCTTCAGTTTTCGCGGCCAACATCGACGCCGTTTTACCCACTCTTGCATCGATCGCGGTCTAATTCTATATATCATGGTCTTGGACCTCCTTTTCTTTTTGTCTTTACAAACATAGAGCACCACTAGCTGCGGGATGGATATATGCGCGTAATATATGCTAGATCAACTACTCACATCTACCTCGCCCGACTCAGAGACACGTGTCTGTGTTATCCAACATTGCAAAGGGTGACGTTGGCTGGGGAGCTAACGATCACCTGTCGTGTCAGCAAAGTATTCCGTTGAATGATATGAACGAGATTTACATGACGGAGAGAGAGAGGGCCTGCGATGGCCCAAAAAGTTGACCATGGTTCCATCGCTAGTCTTGATGGAGATCGCGGTCGACGAAGGGACGAACGTCGACGCGTTCGAGTTGAGTCCCGGTCCTTTGCTTGCACCCGTGCCTGACGCTGCTGAACCGTTGCCAGGCCCAATCACGATTCCAGGAAGGGCAGAGGGGGAAGAGAGCGCGGTCGAGGGACGGTCGAACTCGTCCTCGACGTGGATGGTGTGTACGTACGGGGCGAGTTCTTTCCACGAGCATTCATCGACGAGGACGGGTGTGGGGTCGACCGTGCCGTCCTCGCGGTAGAAGAGGGCTGTGGTGATACGGACGGGGTCAGAGAGGGAAAAGGATGTTTTAATCAGTGTGATAACGGTCTGTGGGTAGGGGGAGATGATTGATAGGCGATCCTCCGTAGCGGGAAAGAAGAAAAAGATGCACGTACGCGGAGAGGGACGCGAGAGAGATGGTCTCTGCCGAACGCTTTGATGGTGGGCGATGCGACGGATGTGTAGCGAACGAACACGGGGGAGGCACGGGGCAGAGCAGAGATGAGACGAAGTGCTTCGAGGCATTGGCCGAGACCTGAGGCGAGCTCGTTGGGGGACGTGGCGAGCTGAGAGAGAAGGCGTTGCTGCGAGTAGGTCATGGCGGGGGCGAAAGAAGCGAAAAACGGGGGGGGGGATTGCGGCCCAAACCTTGAACTGACAAGCGTCTATAACGAGATCGACGTTGCCGACCGCGAGGCCGACTTCCATTGGAGATCCAAAATACCACCTTACATGCAGCCTCCCTCCACACCGTCATATTTCGATCACTTGGACGGCGTAAATCGTGAGCATTCAGGCCGTTCAGCTTCCGCTATAACAGTACCCGCTCGAGCGCATCAGACGCGCAGTACTTTCCCCGTTCAATATAATTCCGCTGTCAGTTTATGCGGCATTTCTTGACGTCCGTGGTATTTGTTTAATTTTTATATAAATTTCATCCC
>JBBPUP010000300.1:0-15470 GCA_038094735.1 Exsudoporus floridanus
GTATCAACGAGCCTGTCTGCTGCGAAAACGACAACTTCAGTAAGCAGTTTGAAAAAAATGCAGCCCGTGTCTCATTTGTGCCGGTGCTCACTCCTTTATCACAGATGGCGTTGTTGCACTCGGCTGCGACCCTATCAATGTTGTCCTCTAAATTGTCCTCTCTGCTGAGATGTTGATGATGGAAAGTTGAGGTTACCCGCGATTGCTACTTTTTGCTACATGTAATCGTCGCTGAATCGATATACCCCTCACTTATCCTCCATAAGTCCTCGAGAGTATTTGAACGACTGTTACACGCAGCGCCACACATACGCCTGGATTTGCACGAATGAAACGGATATAGTCCGCGAGACGGTACATGAGACGGTACCTGAGTACTTACATTGTGGTAACTTGACTGCTAAAGCAAGCGAGTCTTTCAATCATATTTCCAACCACCATTTTGTGTCCAAACTGTTCCTGATCTGCTCTTCTGAAACTAGTACGACCCCTCGCTTCTATCATCTTCTATCCACGAAGACTTTGCCATCATTAAATCTTCATCTCTATATTCCCTTCACACTCCACTAGTACTGGCTCCTTCCCTGACTGCCAGTCTGCAGCGCCAAACTAGGATCTATCAGAAATATGTATTCATCGGGTGACGGACCTCGCAAGCAAGACAATTTGAACATCTGACAGATAATCCAGAGGAGAAGCAGGGCTTTGATTCCACATCTGCAGTGTAGAGGTACTTTTGTTCGAACAAGCAAACTGGTTACCTGTCAATTTTGCCAACGGCTCAGCACCTGCGAGCTCTGGCATGTTTGAAAATCCTTCATCTTCTATGCCTCCCCCACTGGCATCCGCTTTAGTTCATCAAATTAACACCTTCCGTCTTTCGTCTGTCGGCTCCGAACTTAATTACGCGGACATTAACCATGCCTGTGTTCGTAGGGCAGTTGTGTGTGATACGACGGAAGGCACACCTTTGACAACAACGTAATCTAGGAGCACGACTACACAAAAGGTTCATCGGCTGGCCACCGTATGTCCTAGCGCCTCTATCCACCGTACCCACTGCTGCTAGCTGGTATGTTCCCCCAACCTAGGTTCGCACTATTCAAGACCGTCCGAACGATAGGCTGTACTGGATAGAAAGGGGTCGAGGAGTTTGTGGTCCTGAACCGGCCCAAGGCTGCTCACGGAGAATCGACCTTTCCTTCGCGGTCGTACTTCCTCAGCTGGGCTTCCCAGACGACTCAGAAGGCTACCGTGCGACCAATCGCAGGATTGTCGCGGACGTTGCTATAAACCTCTTCATGGACGGTGTCAGTCAAAGTATCAAGTAACACCTTGTCGTCGGACTCGGCGAGGAGTTCAAGATGGTTAAAGCGAACAAAAATTTCGACGACGACACGTTCATTACGGTCTTGCCGAATCGCCCCAAGTTCCAGCTGTGCCTTCAGTTCCTTGTTCGGATCTCTAAACATGCTGTCGCCGAAGCTATGACTCGAAGGCGGCCCAGTCGGGATACATAACACGATTCTCTCGGAGGTTTTGGAAGGTGTTCGTTGTCCATTGCTGGACCATTTTTGAAAGATAGATGTCATCGGTCGAGCGATGAAATTAATATCGAAAGTGGTTGAATTTCTCGTATTAGTTCGAGGGGTCCATCGGTCGGACAGTGTATAACGTTATCGCTTTGACCACCACAGCGCCCAGCCTTTGGGAGCTGTGATTGGAGGACAGTTCGCAAAAAAGGAAATTTATAGCATAAGAGGGTACCATACACAAATCAAAGATGTCTCGGTGCCGAGGGACCGAGTAACAATCTCTACGATTTCAGCAGACAGATATGATGGACCTGCCCAGCTAGCAACTGAGCTGGAATCCATACTGCTGTAAGTAATTTCCGGAGGTCGCTCGGATTCGAAACTGTTACTCGGTATAAAAGCCCAGCCATACAACACTATCAACCCCAGTTAGTGCATTCACTTCCTACCCACTCTCAGATTTCATGTTTGTTAAATCTGTTGTCACCACAACCCTCCTCGCTCTCGTTACGTCGTCTCTCAGCCAGTGCACAAATGGATCGCTCCAGTGCTGTAGCATCTCCCAGCAGCCCCGAGATTGCTTCTTTGTTGGGCTTGCTGGGTGTTAGCCTCTCGGGACTCAGTGGACTGGTTGACACCAACTGCTCGCCTGTATTGTACAGCGACACTGCTAATGCATGGCAGGTTACCCATCACCGTCGAGAATTTACATGCTGACACAACTCGACAGCAATGGAATGCTGCTTGCTTGCTGCGAAGGTAACAATTTCAGTTAGTTTGAAAGGGAAAAAAATATGCTACCTGTGTCTTGTTTGGGTCGGTGCTCACTAGCACTCCTCCATCACGGGCGGTTTAGTTATGCTCGGCTGCACTGCCTACCAACCTTGACCTCTAATATTTTTTTCTCTGTTGTGATATTGGTGATGGGGAGTTGAGGTAAAGGTGGCAGAGTGATGACATAATGAGTAAGCTAGTAAGCAAAAAGATGCGTCATAGGGTAGAAGTGTTGTGAGGTGGTGGAAATCCTCTGCTACATGGCTCCATGCTCTATAAAGGGTAGACACGACGGGGTCACTCTCCAATCAAAGATGTAGTCAATTGATTGAATACCTCGACACAATAATCATTTCCCTCTCCTTCTCTTCCTCAGGAACGTGTGGATGCCCACATGCAGAGTGCACGAGTTGCATGTATTGAAACATTGTGTCCCCATTCTCCTCACTCATCTCCATACCGGGCCACACTCATACATATGGGAACTTCTGGGATTTTTCGAACTTCCTCCACAACCTGATCCCGTGAACTTGTTCCACAAGCTGGGCATGAGCGTTACGATGCTAACCCTCCGTCTCTCCGCCCGTCTCTGTCGTCTGCTGTCCAGACGGTGTCTCCACCGCAGGAATTTGAAAAGTTGAAAGCCTGAACTCCATCGCGGTCGTTGCTTCCGAGCCGCACCCGATAGCCCTTCGGACATCGGACATGATGGCTTTCATGACTCCAGCATGGGTGCGATGGTAATGTGGTCACCAGACGAAGTAGAGGGTGCACCCGGGCGGCTCCGCTGGCGTAGTACGGCTCTGAGGAAAGCATCCAACTTTGCCCACGGCATATAGTCCTTGGAACGAAAGAGAAGTAAGCAAAGAATTGATAGCATCATCGTACCGTGGGTAAGGGAATGAACGGAGCAGGGGGGGGGTGGTTAGCATGGCACTGTGCAGGAAGGATGGATAAACACAGACCACGCGTCTGCGGGACACGTGTGCAGTGGTTTTGGATATGAAAGGATGACTGGAGGTGTGCTTACCTGCCACTATCCGCCTTTCTACTGGTCATCTTTCTCAGTGATCTCGATAGGTTGTCCTAGCTTCAAAGGTTGTTTCGACCTCGCGTCCGGGCACGAAGTTGTACAGAACGTACACATGCTCCGGCGTCGTGGACGTGGTTAGAGTGTAGAGCATTAGCCTAGTCTAGGGATGCGAGCGTTAAGTAGCGAGTCACCAACGGTGGCTGGTGACGACAGTGCACGACCTCGGTATGTCGAAGGGGACAAACAAGACCAGTGTGACCATGGGTAGATGCGGCGTCTGAAACTGTATATATCAGGGCCAATCGGTGGGAATCTCAGACTCGACAATGTCCTTGCGCGAAGTGTGCATCCTTGTTTCTGGCCCTTCATGGAAAGTGGACTAGATGATAATGCTGCAGAATTAGCAGCGGAGATGGAGAAGTTTCTTTTTGAGCTGATGATGCGGTCGGATCGTGAGCAGACGGTGGCCTCAGAAATCGGTGGTGAGTACCTTTGAGTTCTCCGTTTCCAAACTCTTTGGGACTACTTTCCGAATATTATCCATGCGTTGCTCTCCTCTCGCAGTGCTACAGTCTATCTATGAAGATAGTGCAATCCATCTCTGGCACAGTTCAAGAGTAGAGAGTCCCGAGTGTACTTCAGATCGGAGTTCTCCAAGTAACGGGACGGACACAATACGCTATGTGATCACACTAAAGTACGTGGGTCTTTTGTTTCGTTTCGTTCCTATTCTCCCTGCTCATTGACTACTATTTATTCCTCTCTCCGATTTCCATTCACTGCTGATTTGATAGCCTTCCATCGCACGAGGACGTATCAATCCGCATCCTCGTTTCTCTGCCTCCTTCGTACCCCGCCAGGAGTCCACCCCAGCTACAACTCCTCTCGCGCTACATTGGTTCCTTTGGCGTCGACGCATCTCTCTTTGGGTCGATACTCCGTACTTTTATATCCTTGTCCGGTGTTGAGTGGTCCCCCGATACCGTCTGCGTCTTTGACGGACTCCAGAGCATCCTCGAGCGGTGCGAAGCATGGTACGAAGACAAACTTAACAGAGAAAAAGTGGGGGATCTCGTTCGAGAGGCCACTTCGGGGGGTGATTCAGCAGCACAAGAATCACTAGAGTCGACGAAAGAGGACGGAGAGGGATTGGGGAGCGTGTCGCAACCACCGCCGACTCTCCAGAACGTGGGGCTGCCGGAGGGGATTAAGCTTATCGAAGCTGAGCCAATCGTGGATCGGAAGAGTGTGTTCGTAGGGCGGGCATGTCAGATATCACATCCGTCGCAGGTTCGTCGGGCGCTGTCTTTGCTGGGGCCGATTTTGTTTGGATCGTGTGTAACTGACGGACGTGTTCTGGTTCTAGGTTCCGCTGATATTGAACCACTTGGTGTCTGATCGACACATCGCCCGCGCGGCACATCCGATCATCAACGCCTGGCGCTGTCAAGTCGGAAACGTACTCCATCAAGGTGTGTGACCTTATTTCAACTTGCGACGTGGACGACGTGGCTGAGTGAGGAACGACACCACGTTAAAAGACAATGACGACGATGGCGAGACGGCGGCAGGCAGTCGGCTGGCACATTTATTGTCCATTCTGGTAAGTTGTTCATATATTTATAGATTTGAGTGTTTGGCGTCTAGTGTTTTGGTCCAGGACTGATGCGAGTTAAACATTTTGTTGCGATCAGGAAATAAATAACGTGCTCGTCGTCGTGACGAGGTGGTTTGGAGGGATCCATCTCGGACCTGATCGGTTCAAACACATCAACCATGCGGCACGGAACGCGCTGGAGGTGGGCGGCTTTTTAGACCAAGCAGAGGGAAGCAAGAGTGGGGCCAAGGGACGGAAACGGTGAACTCTACTTAGGTGATGTTTGATTAGAGCAAGGTGTATAGATTCAGATTATCACGCCAACCTTGGTGACAACGCAAATCCCATAAAACAGCACAATCTCGACGCTCTCGAAGTCCACAGAAATTGCAGGGGGTGTAAGGTAGTGAACCCGCACCGTATATGAAAAAGGCTGATAGAGCCGCCTTTGTAATGGGACGCAAACTGTTCATTTGCGAAGGTGTATGCGAGAGATCCGAGAGATACAGCTGATGGATTTCAGGTGACGGAGCACACTACCCCCAGTGTGTAAACATCGGAGGGTAAACAAGAGTGAACCTGACGAAAATTCAGGCTCAAGCCCCTCCAAGATCAGGACGCGCTCGTTGGCACAGCGGCCCGGGCAGCTCCCGTTGCAACGTCATGCCCGACGCGCCAGCCGAGCCCAAATATCGAGCTCGTTCATTTACACAGTACCCTAGAATATGTCATGTAAACGATACCCATGTACGAAGAGTGAGTAGAATTCACAATATTTGTTGTGCAACTGACAAGCTAGTGTCGATAATGCACTTTCATGGGGCAAGAGGCAAGCCGTCGATGAATCGATGACGGCTCGCCTCCTGTTTCATTAGAATGGGCTGGTCACCGGACTAGGCCTGGTACCATCACATCACCGATGGCGCGACCGTGCTTCCTCAGTCGACGTCAATGTGTGTGCTAGGCCTTCGAGTATGGCTGGTGGCCATCGAGGAAACACAGTCGAGTCGCAGACTACGCTTCCTCGATAGTTCTATATGTGTCATACTACTCACATATAAGTAGGCTGCGTTCTCTGGGTCTCCTTCTCTCTACTTACCACCATCCCCTCGCACTGTTTCACAAGGGCTCTCCACCATGGCATCGTATCCACACTGGCAGCCGCCAACATCGCCGTCGCTAACATTCCATTTCAACCCACGGTACTTGGACACTCCTCCATCGAGGGATATAGCTGGTCATCAGCTTGGTGTATGGCCGCCGTCGAAGCAATATCCAAGCAAGTGTTACTCGCATACTGTTTCGACCGCGAGAATACATTTGCACGAGTAAACACCACCTAGAACTCTTTCGCGCTCCCCACAAATCAAAAGCCGCACGCGGAATCCGGGAGGCGCAATCTGGAGGTGAGAGCTCAGGTGGCTCTCGTATTAGACGCGGGATTTGGCGCGCATGACCGTAGCCGGATTGTATTATGGTCGCAGAGTCGCAGTCCAGTTGACAAGGACAGTATCTTTTGAGGAACGGAGTTGTGTAGGAAGAATGAACGCCTTTCATGGGGATGATGGGATGGATAAACTAGTACCGACAGTGTACCCGAATGACGGTCAGCTGGCTGGCACGTGCCTTCCCAGGGCTTCCCGGGTGACCACTCCGAGTCCCTATGTTCCCGACTTCTTAATCGTTGCAAGGAAATGATACCACTCCGACACCTGCCCTCTCCGATATCGTTCAGAGTCCTTGCACCAAGGACGCCATCGATAGCGGCTTACCGCCCAAGGTCAACGTTGCAGTACAGAATGGCAAGCACAGCCAACACCAGCGTCGTACGCTCCCCACGTTTGCATCGAGTTTGCTCACGATTGACAAGTCATTTGTTGCTTCTAGTGGGGACTCAAGGACCCAACGCTAATCAAGACGAAAGCATATATTGATGGAAAATGGGTCGACGCGACCGGGGGCGACACGATCCTCGTGACGAGTGGGTACTACGCATCGTTTTTCGTCTCACAACCCGTTTATTTTTGGGGCGGCATGCCGTGTTGGATACTCATATGTTATTCTTGTTCTTAGACCCTGCGACTGAGGAAGAACTGGGTACGGTCCCTGAATTAGGGCTCGAGGAGACCAACGCTGCAATTGCAGCAGCCGCAAAGGCGTTCCAGACGTGGGGAAAGACGACAGCCAAGGTCAGCCCTCTTTGGTGGGGGGAATAGAATATGTTGACCGATGCTTTCTTCAAAAACCGTGATGTAGTATCGATACGACATTCTGATGAAGTTATTTGGGCTGATGCAACAACACCACGATGATCTGGCCCGCATTATCGTGCGTCGTGTCGCGTGATTGGGTGTGATTGATATTTGACGTGGTGTAGACGTTGGAGAATGGAAAGACGCTGACAGAGGCCAAGGTGTGTCAGGCTACTGTTTGCAGTCTCCTGCTTGGGTCTCAGTGCGATTCTTTTAGGGCGAGAACACGTATAGTGCATCTTTTTTGGAGGTGAGTAGCATATATGCAAGATGTCCGAGCTAATTGGGTCGATCTTGTAGTGGTATGGTGAGCACCCCTGCTTGCTTCACGAGGCAAGACATGAAAAATGGTTGGTGTTGTACAGCCGGGGAGGCCGTCCGCGCATATGGTGGTAAGCACCTCTGGAACTGGATAGCCCGGAGGTGTGCGTGACCTATTATGCAGAACAAATCCCGTCTCCACTTTCCAATTTACGGAACGTCGTCATCAAGCAACCGGTTGGCGAGTGCAAGCTGTATTCACCCTGGCCCGTGGCTGACCACTAATGCTTGATAGGTGTCGTGTAGGTATTGTCTCGCCGTTTCATGTCGGATATGCTCTATTATCATCGCAGGTCAATCCTCACACCGTGGAACTTCCCGTCGGCGATGATTACCCGGAAGCTTGGGGCAGCACTGGCCGCGGGCTGTACGGCGGTCATCAAGCCGCCACCCGAGACGCCCTTTTCTGCGCTCGCGCTGGCCGAAGTAAGTATCTCTGCTTCCACCCTTGTACATGACTATTGAATGGCTGTTCGTGTAGCTCTCGCGACGTGCGGGCGTGCCCGACGGCGTCATCAACATGGTCACGACCCAGAAGAACGTCCAAGAGGTCGGTCGCGAGATGTGTGAAAGCAAGGTCGTCCGAAAGGTCTCGTTTACCGGCTCTACGGCAGTTGCCAAGTCACTGTATAGCATGTCCGCTTCGACGATGAAAAGGTGCATCTTTTTTGTTCCCGTTTCTTCTGTTCGGGGGCCTTCACTCATTCGTCGAAAAGAATATCGATAGAAGCGGGGGGCAACGCGCCATTCATCGTCTTTGACGACGCCGACATTGAAAAGGCTGTTGAAGGTATTGTTCAACTCTCTCGTGGAGCCCGAGTTATGTTCATGCTGCTTCGTCCAGGCGCCATCATATGCAAATTTCGCGCATCGGGGCAGACATGTGTCTGTGCAAACCGTATCTACGTTCAATCGTCCGTCTATGCCGACTTTGCTTCTCGACTTGCCGAAAAAGTAGCTGCGTTTAAAGTGGGCAACGGACTCGACGAGACGACGTACGTCCATTCCACTCGTGCTAATATTAGACCGTGACACATGCTGACGACACGTGCACAGGACACACGGCCCGCTCATCCATGACCGCGCCGTCTCCAAAGTCGTCCGACACGTCGAAGACGCCGTCGCTCTTGGTGCGAACATCCTCGTCGGGGGCCACACCGCCAACACCACCCAAGCCAAACGCACCGGCTCCTTCTACCCCCCGACGGTCCTCTCCGACGTCCCACCCACCGCTCTCGTCACGTACGAGGAAACGTTCGGTCCTGTCGCCGCCATCATCAAGTTCGATACCGAGGACCAAGTGATCGCGATGGCCAATGACTCTGATGTCGGGTTAGCGGGGTATTTCTTCAGTCGGGATGTGGGACGGGTGTGGCGCGTCGCGGAGGCGCTCGAGGTGGGGATGGTGGGGACAAACACGGGGTTGATCAGCCATGCGAGTATACCGTTTGGAGGGGTGAAGCAGAGTGGACTCGGTGAGTCCTGGAATCATTCTCTCTCTGGATATGACGTGACGGGTGATTCGTAGGACGAGAAGGGGGACACGGGATCGAAGAGTATTTGAACCAGAAGCTGATCGCGTTTGGTGGGCTCTGAATGTGAGAGCGTGGGGTGTAGGCTTCTGAAGTTGGACGAATGGACGTCGTTCATGTTGTATTCACTATCACGCTCTTGGCATTTTAGTCTGTTTTATTTTTCATTCCAAGGAACGAGCACGGCGTCTCATGTCCAACTACAATCTGGCCCCTGCTCGTTTCCCCTCCTCCACGACAGGGTTCACGAGCGTCCCGATCCCATGCCCGATCCAAACCTGACAATTGTCGTCATTTCGGAGCACGATGGCAGGCTTGCGAGCGAACCCGACGCCGGCTGGCGTCCCGGTGAGGATGATCGAGCCGGGTTCGAGCGTCGTAGCTTGGGAGAGAAATGCGATGGTTTGACGGACGTTGAAGATTTGGTCTCTGTTCGGTAGGGTGAGTACGCGCGTGCGGCCGAGAGAGAAAAAAGGTCGTACTTGGTACTACCGTTCTGGAGCATCTTGCCGTTGAGCGTACACGTGAGAGGGAGTACCTGTGGATCAGGGATGGCGTTGTTGGAGACGAGGCAGGGTCCGAGGGGGGTGGTGTTGTCTGTGGAGGAGAGTACGTGAGTGCGTGGGGCGTCAAACGGGGAAAACGAGCTAACCGAATCCCTTGGAGAAGCCCCACTGTGACGTGGTCAGCTGGTGCTTGCGGAAGGAGACCTACATCCCAGGGGGAAACACCATTCAGCATAAAAATAAAACCACAAAGACACATCTCGGACGGCGGAATGTGCAAGACGACGCACGTCGTTGGCGCCAGTGTATCCAAGGACGTAATCGAGTGCCTCAGCCTCGGACACGTTCTTGGCGGTCTTTCCGATGACGATGGTCAGTTCGACTTCGTAGTCGGAGAGATGCACCTCGACTGGTTGGGCGACTTTGGGGATGTAGATGGGTGCGTTGGGTCCGATCATGGACGAGAGGGGTTTGTAAAACAGAATTGGCGCGCTGGAGTGAAGATGAGGGTGTGAACACCTGAACGTCCTCCGCGGCCATAACACTCACGCAGGCATTGCCATCTTGGTCTCGGCCTGCACGACAAACGACCCGTAAGTACACGAAATGAAGGAAGCACGAAAAGAACGCACAGCATGATCAGAGTAGTTGAGGCCCAGACAACGAACGATCTTGAGTTCCTCGCGCGAGAGGGGGGAAAGGAGCTCTTTGACGGTGAGAACCGTCCTGGTGACCTGCGCACTGGGGTCGAATACCGAGCCGACGATTTCGTAGGCTTTGATGGTTTGCTTGTTCCATGCGGCGAGACCGACTGGGAAGACATGAGCGAGGACAAGACGGAGAAACAAATGTGAGTTACCGTCAAGTTTTGGGTCGACAGGCTGGCCAATGTGCACCTGGGATGTCTCTGCAGCGACGAAGCGGATGAGACGCGTCCATTGCTGTGGTTGTTTATGAGCATAGTATGTGTGGTCAACTCAAATGGACGCACGGTTTGGATGGGTGCCATGGTGGTGGTGGTGGTAACTCGGATAATGGGCTGGGAAGGACATGGTCGTATGTGCTTGACCTAGTTTGGCGGCTCCCCCGCATTTCCGCATCATATGATCACGTGAGGGCAACGCGGTGTTATTCTTGGACCTGCACAGTTTGTATTTCATCAATCACCATGTCCATGAAAGACACCATCCAAGATGCCCTCGACGACGTGCGCGCGTCCTATCCGTCTTCTTTCAGTGAGAACGGCACGCTGAGATGCACTTCCCAGATCAGCTCCCCAAGTGCATCGTCCAACCGTCGATCGCGGGCGCTCGCTGTGTTGGAGCAGCAACTCGCACTGGCGTGTGCACCTGATGTCGAAGATGACACAATGCGTCACTTTCTCGAGCTTCAGGACACGTTTGAATGCAACGGTGAGTCACGCGTTCGCTGCTGATGGACCTTTGTTGAACGTGGCAGCCCAGTTCCCTCGAGATCGTTTTCTTGGATACAGATGACCGCGTCGCGCGTAGAGGCGCTGGCAGGGAAGACCTCGAGTGACAGTACGTCGACTCAACACGCATCTATCTTGGTTGTTGACCGCGTGATGTAGAAGATCGAGAGATGGAACTCAACGCGATTTGCTCCCAGTTGTACCAACTGCTCTCGGTGATACAGGGTATTGCCTTGCATCACACAGCTAGTAAAGTATACCTTGGTCGCCGGTACCCTTTGGAGGTACGGAGGCTCGATGGATGTTCGTCCTGGTGCTGAGTCGTGTTGTAGATTTTAGTGGCACTCTTGACCACCTCGCGGCATACATCCATGATCACACCATCATCCGTCGACAGCTCGATTACGGGCCCATCCCCGGACAAGACACCCACTATCGCCCACCTTTCCTCTGCCATCCTGGATACCTTACTTTGCGTGCTTGTTGACTCGTCGACAGCACTGCGCACGTTTGAAGACGTCAACGGTGTGCAGGCTGTTGTAAAGTTATTGAAGAGAGCAGGGACACCGCGAGAAGTGAGGTCAGGGATCGCAATCAATGAGATGGAGCGACGCTCATGTCGATACCAGGATGAAGTGCCTCGAATTCCTGTACTTTTACCTGATGGACGAGACCACGCACGACGTGAGTGGCGGAGCCTTGCTGGGATCACACTCGACCCCTAGCACCCCGGTGACGACGCGACTAGCAGGAGGAAGAGTCTTTGCGCGGCCAGCATCGGGTATGTCAAACTTGTCGTTCGGTTCGTCTAGCTCGTCGTCGTCGTCCACATCTGCGTTTTCCGTGGCGACGAACTCGAGCCAGAGCAGTTTGCAAAGCATCCGGATGCCATCACCCATGAAAAAATCATACTCGACCCCTGTGAATGTGCCTGACCCCCACACACCACCGAATTCGCCACCCCCTATTCGAGAAGGGGGCAAAAAGACGCCGAGGATAATTTCGACGCGGTCGATGATGATGCTCCGAAAGGATGTCGATTATGAGCCGCAGAGTCCGAAAAAGGCGCACGGAGCGCGGATATACGTATCCGATGACTTTTCGACACCGCGTTCGCGTGAAAAGGAGGATGTGAAGATTAGACACGAGCGGGTGCGGACGACGGAGGAGAAGAAGGAGATCTTGGGCACGCTGCTCGGCAATGTGGACGCGCTGGTGGAGGGCGTGCGCAGGGCTGGGATATGGGGACTGACGTAGTAAGACCGGATCTCACCGGATGTGCCACCGGGCCGGGGGGTGCTTAGTCAAAAATACTTGTGTGCGTACACAGCATTATGAAACCAGTCAGGTTCGTTTTCCAATATCAATGCATTATACGACCCCTCTTCCCTCCTTTCATTCCCCCTTGTTCGCTCATGAAGTACTTCCCCTTCGACAGGCCAGCCTCCGTCACAACCGCCTTCATCGGCGCTGTCTCCAACATCGCACTCGCCCTCTACCTCGTCGGCGTATGGAGATCCCTCGCGTGGGAGCCGGGAAGCGAATGGGAGGGCCTGCGCTTCTCCCTCTCTAGAGACGGCGCCAGCCTCATATGTGGCCTCTTCTCTGCCTACTTTGCAGCTGCTTCTGCCATCTGCGTGTTCGGCCTCGTGGGTATCGTCAAGGTACGTCTCTTTTCCTCGCGCACTTGCCCCCGTGACACCCTTGCCTAGTGCATACCGTCGTTTGTTCGCATCTACCGCAACTATGTCATCGGCGACTTCGCCTTTTGCACACTCTTTGCCGTCCTGGCATCATCCGCAGCTGTGGACCCCGCTGCACGCTCCCAGGTCTGCGAGCAAGTATCAAGACAACCTGACCTGCTGCGGGGCGTCATCGACCTCGGCCTCACCCTCGAGAACTGCGAGCAGTGGTTCGAACGTGGCCTCATGATATTTATGGTTGTGTTCCTTCTCCGCACCGTCGTCCGCGTATGTACCCTTTTAAGTGTTTATCGATACCATCACTTATCGCGATCGCCTCCAGATACATTTCATCTTTGCACTCTCCCGTTTCCATGCACACCTCGCATCGGGTTATCGCTGCGACCCGTTGTGTTCGCAGGACTTTGATGTGTTGACACCGCTCGAGCGCATATATCTCCTTCCACCTCCCCCCGTTGACCAGGACGATAAACATGCATGCATCAACGAGGCATCGATGCAGTCCCCTATCTACGCACCCGTGCCGCTGGAACAGGTCTCTGCTCAAATGGCTTACCAATTGCGTGCGACAGCGACGGAAGCTTGGATAAGCCGCGTCCCGTTGCCGCACCATGCACTGGTTCGTGTTCCTTCTAGCGATATCGGAAATGACCAGCCGCTGTGGACGTCAGCTTCTGCCGGACCTATCCACCTCAAAGATGAAAGTTGTTGACAACGGTTACATATATCGTTTCCGTCTGTTCGGGTTATCGTTCGATCGTTACCTTTGTTGGACAAAGGCACGGGCGAAGAGCGATTTTGTAGATACATATTTAGTTGACGACTAGGTAATTGTTGATGTTTTTGTCTTTCTTTTTTGTCACGTCGGCCCCACACGCTCACATCGCATGTACATGTACAATAACCACGATCTCTCCGCATGTTTAATCTTTTTGTATTGACCGGTGGTCTGATAACTTAATTTGCTTGCTAATTCGGATAAGGCCAGGCATGAGGCCATTGTGGTGGAGTCAACGGAACCGTAGAGAAGCAGCGTCAAAATGAAGGTTGCTAGACACCCTAAGCCCACTCGACCTCGTCCCGTCGACGGATACCGCAACCCTTGTTCCATTCTACGTTTGAAGACAAGTTCTCCTGACGGAGATGCCCTGGTGCTGACAGTGCGGGCCAGGGCCCAAGCACCGACCTCAGGCCCATCATGCCAAAAGTGAATCATCCCCTTCATGTGTGTGTTATTATTGGTCATCAAGTGACGCGGCCGTCGGAACGCGTTCTAGAATTCTTATGACTCAGATTTAACGTTTTGAGATTCACGCCTGACAAGAGGCGAAAGAACGAGTTCGTGTGGTGCGTGTTGTTTTGAGATAATGCGCTGATGAAATGACCCAACCGTCCTTTTCTTGTGTGGGAGGAGGCTAGCCCGGAAGGGGATCTAGGCTCGGATCTTGGGCGGCGACAACGTGAGGCTGCACAGGAAGTAATGTAATGAAGTTTGACACGCTCACCCTAGCCGGCGTTGGCCGCGGGTGCGCGCATACGCGTCCTGTCGGGCTGATGCGCGTATAGCATAGTAAGCCGGCTGCCTAACCTTGGATTGGATCCAGAAATAAGTACGATAGTATGTACCTTTTTTTTTTTTTATATATATATCATGCCACCGGATTGTTTATCGGTATGTCAGCACGATGGGGATCAATAATCGTCCGACTCGGAGGGCGGACTCGGATCGATGCCAGACTGTGGTGTGCAGTAATGATAGGACGGCGGACGGATCACGGACAGCTGGATGATATTCTGAACGGCATGGTCCCACGACATGACGATTTTCCTACGAGTGGTTCATCATGGGCCTGGTTTTGGGCGCAGGCTATCGTCCGTTCGTCGGGGGGGCGTCTCAACTGCGGTACACGGGTGTTTGGAAATGACGAAGGCGTAACCGGCGGTTTGATGGTAGAAACAAAACGCTGGGTTGTGAGGCGGCGTCCGTTGTTAGCACCCTTGTCTCTACGAGTCAAGTCGTCGCGACTGCGCATACAATGTACTCGGCTATTGTGGACGGGATGGCGAAACGGACCTGTAGGCGCATTACATGGGCGGTGACCTTTTGTTCTTTGAATGCCGCGACAACCATATCCATATATGTAACAAGACGGTTTACCCCCCGCGCATTTTCTTGGACGACGTTCTTGAGAGAGTGATACGTTTTGAAGGACATGCGGGGATGGGATAGGTGATCTCGACGAAATGTCTGGAATCTGAGCTAGAGTCGCAGGCGGATCCATAGATGATCGGCAAGATGGGCCTAATTATAATGTCTAGGATTGGAATGTGGATGTACGAGGTCTGGGAAGAGGTTTACGCAAGTCCCATCGATGGATCTGCGTCATCGGGAGGGAGGGCATTACGGTAGCTACGACCAGTTCAAAGATTCCCGGGAGATCAGGACAGCGAGAGGGTCAAGGCATCCGGAGTCGTGGAAATGGCCAGGAAGACGGCGCAAGTCCATCAATCGATCTTTGGATAGGAGCAAGGTAGTGACAGCGCGGACAGGGTCTCGGTATTCGGAGGCCAGGGAGAATACGAAACGACTCAAGCTCAAGGTTCGATTCAACACGGGTGGTATGCCTACATTGCAACCGGAGAGTAAAGGCCCGGTGCCGGATTTCAACCAAAGTCCAAAAGTTCGAGGATGAATGAAGAGTGCTCAACAGAACTAGCTTATTACGGGTAGCCAGCTCAAGTAGCTCAGTGGCAAGCCCATCGAGGTCAGAGAGCAGACATTGTG
>JBBPUP010000300.1:15564-26938 GCA_038094735.1 Exsudoporus floridanus
GAATTTGAATTCAAGGCTGGAAACCCGAGGTTGGTCAACAAGGTGAACGAGACGGCTGTGTGAGGAGCCCCGGCTAGGTAACAAAATAGTAGCAATTGGGCGCATTGTGACGATATCGACTACAAAAGTGTTTGACAAAACTTGATTTGTTGAAAGATGACCAGCTCGGAGGGTAGCTCGCTTCAGCTTGGTGACCGATGTCACAGAGCAGACATGGGACGATGGTTGCGATGAAATCCAATGACACGGTGATTGCGTACTTTTGGCTCGATTGCCCAAAGCACCGTGGGCGACGAACAACAAGGTCGCTGAGGATCAATCGGAAATGGCGGTCTGAATCCCAGCTGTCAATTCAGCGATTTCACCGTCACCTCGCTGCCTCCAACCACCGAGCCAGATAATCAAAGCCTCGTTATAAAAAAAAAAAAAAAGATGGCGCAGGTCCGCCCACGCTCGTCATCGCCCACAGTCCACGAAGCTCACCACAAGAGGCCCAAGACGAGCCACACGCCAGACGACACCGACGCGGTTCCAGACGTCGTGACGCATTTTGCCACCGCTCTCTTCGATCCGTCCAACGTCGAGCGACTACGCACCGGCTACGTGGACAGCACGCCGTTCAAGCACGTCGTCGTCGACACGCTCTTCCGCGACGACCTTTTGCGGAGCGTCAAAGATGAGTGTATCGAACACCTCAGCTTTACGGAGAAGGAGACGGACATTTACAAAGTACGTATGGCGATCAGACGACTCGCCCACCGTCTCATCCACTCGCCGCCCAGGTAAACCAAACGGGCGACCTCGCCTCCCTCTCCTACCTCTCCGATGACCAACGCGCACTCTTCCCAAACCTCCTCGCCCTCCGTGATGCCCTCTACTCTTCCCACTTCCGGGCCTTTCTTCAGGCCGTCACGGGCTGTGGTCCGCTCTCGGGCGCGACGCAAGACATGTCTGTCAATTCGTACACTCGTGGCTGTCACCTACTCAACCACGACGACGTGATCGGTACGCGCCGGGTTTCGTATATCCTCTACATGCCCCTCCCATACGACAAACCATGGCACGCCGAGTACGGCGGCGCGCTCGAGCTCTATCCCGTGCAAGAGGACGGGGATGTCCCCGAGCCAGACGTTGCGCCCGTCAAGGCGATCCCGCCGAGCTGGAACCAATTCATCCTTTTCGAGGTACAGCCAGGGAAGAGTTTCCATTCCGTAGAGGAGGTCGTCGTGGACGAAGACGGGCACAAACGGTTGAGCATCAGTGGTTGGTTTCACGCTGCGCAGCCTGGCGAGGACGGGTACATCGCTGAGGAGGCGCCCGCCCCGGGAGAAACCGCAAGTTCCCGTGAACAACTGGTACGTCTCATTTCTTTCTCTTATTCTGTCGAGATGTGATCACATACGCGCGGGTACATCCTGCCTTACAGACGTCGAGTTCCAATGCGGCAACGTGTGTTGGCAGCTTCACACAATACGACGACACCAGCGATGACACCGAGCCACCTCACCCGGATATCCCTCTCTCGCCCGCGTACACGTCGTTCCTCGCAAGGTACCTTAACCCGGTGTACCTCCAACTTCGCACGATGAAGACCGTCATGGCCAAGTTTGTCCACGAGTCTAACCTGCAACTGCAAGCTTTTCTCGTGGATGAGCTCGCGGCTGCCCTGGAGGAGGGACTAGGCGAGGCAGACGTGGCCGACCAGCTGGACGGAACATCGCGCGGGGGTAAGATACCAAGTCATGGGCTCGGGGTGCCTCCCTCCTCGGTAGCCTCAACATGGACCGTCAAAGGACCCCCTCACAAATGGCGATATTGCACGCTCGCGCAAGGACACGCCTCGTCATCGTCTACGCCGGCACGCGCGAAAGCAGAAAGCATTCTGCGCGAGCTCCAGGACACGCTTTTCCCGAGCGAAGCGTTCCGCGCTTGGTTGACTAGCGTGACCAGGCTGATCCCGCTAAGTTGTGCGGTCGAAGCGAGGCGGTTTAGGCCCGGGCTGGATTATACACTCGCCACGAGCGACGAGGGCGAGTCGCGGCTCGACGTCGTGCTTGGGCTCACTCCGCAAGTAGGGCCAAAAAAGTCTGAAGCCGAAAACGGATCCCGCCACGGCAAGGCAAAGGCGAGAGCAAGCGAGAACGAGGATGGGCGCGAGGACGAGGGCCAGCCCACAGGGTGGCAGGCCGGAGAGTGGGGAGGCTGGGAGGTACGTCTCTGTCCCTGTGGCTCGCGTTGAGACGTACTTCAATGTCCCTTCCGTCATCAGTGCTACATGGCCCCACACGAAGGGGAAGACGACCCGGCGGTGTACCGCTCCGGGTCAAGCAAAACACCGCAGGCAAAGGATCGGCCTGAATCGAGCGGTGCGTCCGCCTCCAATACTGTCGAGGGCGACGTGGACGAAGATGAGGACGAGGACGGTACTCTTTTGACCTGGCAACCGCATTTTAACTGCTTACTTCTCGTTTTGCGGGACGAGGGCGTGCTGCGGTTTGTCAAGTATGTCTCTGCTGCCGCACCGGGCTCCAGATGGGATATCTGCAGTGAGTTCGAGGTTGGTATGGTCGACGATGACGAGGACGATGACGAAGATGAAAACGAGGATGGAAACGAAGAAGAGGAACAGGAAGACGGAGAAGAGGAGGAGGATGGAGAGGAGGAAGAAGAAGAACCTTGACCTACCCCACGACTGAAAAAAAAGAAAGGTTCCGCTCCTGAACGCAAGTCATACGTACGAATATGGTAGATATATGACGATGCACGAGATACACTCCAACTACCAACCATCTTTCCCATGGGATTCCTCTGGTAGTTCCTCTCGTTCCTAAAACACGATCTTTTGACCTCGACCGGGTACGATAGCTGCAGACTGGCGCTGGGCGTGCGCGAGGGCAGCCCCTGGCTTGGCACGTCGTACATGCGGCCGATTGTGACCAGCACCGTCAGGCCGTCTTGAACGAGGCATCGTCGTGGCCGTTTCTGCCGGTATCGCCGCGTCATTCGCGTCCTCTTGTTTGTTACGCCGAGGTCGATGTTGCTTGGTGTACGACGCGTTTGCGGAGCCCCTTTGCGGCGCCCCACTTTTCCGATCATGGTCTCCTTTTGGTTTTCGGGGACCGCCGCCTCGTCGGACGGCATCGGGAGAGGCGTACTCGACCACGAGGTTGCGTCCGTTCAAGCGATGGTTTCGAGGGTTGATGAGTGCCTTGGTAGCATGCTCGATGCTCGTAAAGTCGACGAACGCGAACCTGGATAGTGTCATCGTACACGTCACATACAAGCACAAAAAAGAGAATCGATGTGACTGTCAGTAAGCGTTCGTGACGGGGAAAAAAAGAAGTAGAAAAGAATACGAAATTAGATACTGACCCTTTACAGGCACCACTATCTTCAAATGTCCCCATACGGATCTTTCGTATCCACACGTCCTTCGACGTCGCTGGTCCGTTCTCGGCCTCAACCTCACCTTGATCCCGTTCCTCCGGCTTTTCCCCCTTCCCCTTGTCCTTGTGTATCCAATACCGATGTGCCTCGAACAGTTCCCGGATTGACCCATCTGTCGTCTCGAACCCGAGATTACCCAGAAACAATGTCGGCGCAGGTGGCTGTTTCTGCGCACCCAATATCTTTTGTGCCGTCTTGGATAGGCTGGTACCGTTCTTTATACTCTTGACCAGTTTCTCGCCCTCTCCCCCTTCGGAAGCGTCTGTCTTGGGTTTGACGGGTCGTCCGGTAAAGTCGTCTCCTGTACCGTCCCATAAGTATGAGGCGTCTGGCACCTACGAGGGATACCAGAGGGGAAGGCGTACCGTCTTTGATGAGCAGCTTTCGGCCGTCGAGATGACCTTCGGAGAGCGTGGTCGCGATCACCTTTGCTTCTGGCGTGTCGAAATCGACATACGCGAACCTATAAAAGTACGTGCACGGTCACACAACGCCATCCAATAGTAAGTGTATATCGTACAACACGCCAAAAAAAAGCGTATAGAGGGAAGATGGGAAGGAAAAGAAATGGGAGGAGAACACACCCCATGTTCTCGCCTTGCATCTGCTGCCCGCGTCGCATCGGCATATGAACCCGCGTGATCGTCCCAGCGCCATTAAAGAATCCCCGGAGGGCATCTTGAGTCGTCCGAAAAGACAAGTTCCCGACCCATACTGAGTTTTGACGCTTTTGACGTCTGGGATCGTCTGCTGTGGGCGTGGCCTTGGTTGTACTCTCCCCTTTGACCTTGGATTTGGCGGAGACGTTGGATGGAGGCGACGTGCCCGTGTCGTCGTCGTCGAGTTTGCGTTTTTTGCGTGGGGACGCGGCGGTGAGTTGGTCTCGATTTTGTCTTTTCTTCTGCCGTCTCCGTTCGGCATGTGAGAGGACGATGTCTTCCTCTAAGGGTAGTAGAGCTTGCGGCGCGTCAGAGTCCTCTTCGCCAGCATCGCTTGGATCCGTAGCGCTATGGCCCTCGGAGCTCTCCAATGATTCGTCCTCGACTTGTTTTCTCTTTCTTGTTGGCACGGCAGCCCTGCTATATTCCGAGGAAGAGGCTGACGATGGGGAAGGCATGTTATGAATAGATATTACCTTGCTTGCAAGGATAAGCCCACCGCACACGTGATCGATACAACATGTGATGGGAAAGTTCGAGCACGACGGTTAACTTCGCTGATACTTCGATTACCTACTTGCGACGTGGAATCAATAGATAGCACATTACCGCTAGAGTGTTAACCAACCTGTGATGCCTCCCCCTCAACCCCTTCTCTCTGAGCAGGCTGCGTTTGGAAACCATCTTTTCACACAGGGCTATCCTCTGTGGAACCCCGACCCAGACTTATTGCCACGCGCTCGCTAGAGCGTTGGCCTCAAGATCGGGGACGTTGGCACCGTCGATGAACGAGGGCGATTCGGCTCTTTCTTTAATATCCTTGAATCCCCTCCGGGAAGTGCTGGTTCCACACCAAACTTCCCACCAATCGTGGAGGACGAAGGACCTCCTACCTCATCAGGCGGTCGCATCCCCTGAAACACCGTGGCATGTTGAGCAGTTGGAGGTGTCACACGTCGGTGGTACCATGTATGCCAGCTTCCTCCCGCAATCATGCACCAGCAACTGACTGTGGAACTAGTCGTACGATAACTGAATATGGCGCCACTCTATCTGATGACGGAGCACATATCATCTTACCTCAGGGGGACACAATCGTTCGAGCTTGGACTCCGCCATAGGCGACTATTCGAGAACTATGCGAGGGAACATGGGGCGGATTAGGTCGAGCGTTTTAGAGATCGTCTCGAATGGCCGCGATCCAATTCTATCTACCTACTCACTGGGTTCTACAAAACGTGTTCGTGATCTATTGCATCATTCGGGATGCGGACGGCTGCGAATACGGACCAAGTCCGTGTGTATTGCACATTGACGGAAGTAGATGAACGAATTGCGCGGGAGGCCTCAGCTTGGCAGCCAACGGGTCGTTTTAAGTGCAGGATTGGCCCTCCGCCAGACCGTCGAGGGAAAAACAACCAAACCATTTTCATCCGCGCAATCACAATCACACCCAATCCCTCTGAGCAAGAGCCGAGTGAACAACGAGAGGTTGGATTGCCTGGCAGGCTTTTTCCCTTCATTCGATCCTTAACTTCACTGGCGGAAGGCTCGAATCGGGCAACAGCGACAGAGACTCCCACAAGCAATAAATATAATAATTCAGCATTGCCCCGACACGAGGTCGAAACGACCTTTGAAGCTAGGACAACCTATCGAGATCATTGAGAAAGATGACCAGTAGAACGACGGATAGTGGCAGGTAAGCACACGCCCAGCCACCCTCTCATATCCGAAACCACGGCACATGTGTCCGGCGGACGCGTGGTCTGTGTTGTTTATCCATCCTTCCTGCACTGTGCCATGCTAACCACCCCCCCTGCTCCATTTGAATGAGTCTCAGCGAGCACGAATGTGTGAGAACACTGAGGAAAAGCCAACCGAGCGACGCACGTCCTAAAACTACAGGATTACGTAATGCATGGATGAGAATGTGAAGTAATTGAGATGCAAGATAGGTAACAGCCGAGTGAGCAAGATACAAGATGATTAAGTCTAGCATACCCCCTTCAGGAGGTTGCTAAACCAATGGCAGTTGAAAGTTTGGAGAAGATGGGCCATGGTAGTGGCTTCATAAGGATATCTGCAATATTTTTATGTGTAGGTAGCCAAATTAAATGAAATGTGCTGTCATCAACATGTTCACAAATGAAGTGGTACCTGATGTCAATGTGCTTGGTGCATTGGTGGAATTTTGCCACCATAGAAAGAGCAATCACACCAGTATTGTCAAGGAATACATTGATAGGCATGGGGAACAGGAGTGAGAGCTTGGTAAATAGTGACTTCAGCCAGAGGCCTTCCTAAATGATATGAGTGGCTTGTTGAGAATCATGATATTCTATTTCTGAACTTTGTTTCCATGACCATGATTCTAGACCCATCACATGATTTTTTTATCATGTGATCTTGATGATGCTATAGTGACCTCGAAAACTTTTTTCATGTTGGCCACCTGTTGCCGACCTACAGGAACTAAGAAAGCTTCCAGGATGCACAACACCAAACATAGCTGATAGAGACTAGAGGATAACTTCCTGAGGGAAACCCAACAAGAACTAGACTAGAGTTCTTGGGGTGTTCATGTTTAGGTATATATACTACTATTACATGTTTGTATCTATTGACTACTGGTCTGTGCATAGGGCACAGGGTATGAGATCATAGCTATGTCATAGATAAGGAGTTGTTCTAGAAGGTTCTAGACAATAACAGTAATTAAGAGAACATATATGGACTCATCTAGATTAAATAAATGTGTAGAACGTTCTAGACTGTTTCCATGGTCACATGATGAAAGAAAGATAAGGTCACATGATGTGAAAAGCATGTGATTGGTCACATGACTGTTATGTGTTAGATTAAATATAGTGTAGATTTAACATTACCCCCCACTATGGATTGACTTCCAGGCAACTCCATGTGGGAACGGGCTCTGTCAAGTTCTTGTAAGGTTTAAATAAAAGGTTGAAAGTGTTATGTCAACTGTGATATAGTGGGTGACACTAGATCATGTCAGCTGGTTCCCCAGCACCAAGGTGTCTTGACAGTCTTCTAAAGACTAAAGGTAACATTCTTGGAACCTCACCCCCTATTGGGAACTCTTGGTTATGCTTTGTAGTGAAGAAGGTCATGATCCTCAACTATGGTAGAATAGTCTTTCCACAAAGGGGCCTGACTCTACTCAGCTGGTGTGGCCTGAGTCTCCTATCCCTCCCTTGGATAATGTGGTCCCAAGACCCTTTATGAGATAAGGTAATGGGGTGCTACCATGTCTCACTTTTGCTAAGGCCTCTTGACAGAGTGGACAACTATCCCAACCTAAGTGGCAGTCCTTAGGTCTTCTGATAGGCATAGACAGAAACGAGCTTGCAGATCTTAATTGACCAGAAGATCCAAGCAAGTGGAACTAAGATGAAGAGATAGGATAGCATAGATCAAGGTTAAAGTTACATGAAGAGATCTAGCTACTTAAATAGTGTGGATCTAGATTAGGGCTGGTTCCTCTAATCTAGATATGGAAGTTACTGTTTATGGCAACTATTGCCTATAAGAGAAGGCAATTGGAGAGAGTGTTCAATAAAGAGGTAAAAAGGGAAAAAGTGATCATCAAAGGGGTCCATTGATTGGAGAGGCAATGCATATCTGAGAAGTGCATCAGTGTCATGGGAGAAGCAATGATTGGTGAGGTAGGGAGGGGAGCTGATGATCAGAAGAAAGAGGTGATAACAGAGAGATCTGTCAGAAGGGGAGTGGTAGAGTAGAGGATTGGGCCCCTCCAACGAACTGATCCCATAGCTTATTGGAGATTCCCTTATCATTGATGAGCAGATCCCATAGTGGTGGGGATTCTGGGGTGTCTAGAAAGGAAAAAAAAATGCCAGGTGCCGGCCTGGTGTCACCATCTGTAATAGAAAGAAGCCTAAGTCATTCTCAGCTTCCATGGTGCATTCATGTTCAATGCATAGAAGTCCTTGATAGCATCTTTTGCTGAAGTCAGATTGGATTCAGGCTTCCATGTATGTTCTTCATCACTGTATCCTTTCCAGTGAACAAGGAATTTCATATGTCATCCTTTGAGGTGTGAATCAACGATCCATTCCATCTCCCATTCCTCTTGCCCTTTGTCTGTGACCTGCATGGACCCTTGTTACAGATGGTGATGTCGGGCCGGCACCCAACCTATTGTTTTCCTTTCTAGATGCCCCTGACTCCCCACCACTATGGGACCTACTCGTCAACGATGAGGGAATCTCCGATGAGCTGTGGGACCAGTTCATAGGAGGGGCTTGACCCTCCACTTGGCAGATCCCCTTCTAACGGATCAACCTCCATTTCCAATCCACGGCTTCTCCCACAATGATGAAATACCCTTCATCATTGCCTTCCATCCGATCATTGCTCTAACCTATGCTCTTGCCAATCAATGGATACCATCTGATGGTCAGCCTTTTTCATTTATCCTTATTCGGACTTACCTCTTCAGTTGCCTTCTCTTATAGGCAATAGTTACTATACATAGTAGCTTCCCAATATGATCTAGAGAAGCCTGCCCTTATCTAGATCCCCCCTATATAAGTAGCTAGATCAGTTTATGTAACTCTAACCTTGATCTATGCTATCCTATCACTTCATCTTGGTTCTGCTCGATTGTGATCTTCGCTTCATATAGATCATCCAATCCATGTTACTCCCATGCTAGCCGGTGCTAGCAACTTCTAGTGCTTCAGGGGCTTGGCTGTAAAGCTAGGAAGACTGCCAATTACCTAGGGTGACTGACCTCAGTGTCACTGTATCTCATAACGGGCCTAAGGAACTGCATCACCTTAGGGAGGGATATGAGGCCCAGGCCACACCAGCTGGGTGGATTCTGCCTTTTGCTTGGAGCATCTCCAGCTCAGCATTGCGAAGCGTAACCAAGAGTTCTACGCCTAGTAGGTGAGGTTCCGAGAACGTTCTGCCTGTTATCCAAGAGTCTCATGCCTAGTGGGTGAGCATAATAGCTGAGGTACCTTGGTGCTGGTAGGAACCAACTGACATGATCTAGCATCACTTGCTATGTCATGGTTGACGTAACAGTTCTGGTTTGTAAACTGGTTGACCAGAAAGATGCTCTTTATAAGGTTTGACCTGGGATACATTAACTACTGGATGAATTTTCATTAATCTCAGCAGTCAGAGTTCCACAGCATTGTCACCTTTTATAGATATAACTTTAAAGGGGCCCAGCCACTTTTCTGTTAGCTTTTTAGACTAACAAGTTGTGCAAAGGTTCAGATTCTCAGTGCTAAGCCACATGAAATCTTCTTCTTTATAAATAGGTGCATATGACCTTTTATGCTTGTTTTAGGTCACCATGCATTGCTTTGCCTTTTCCAAGTTTTTCTTAATGAGGTCCAGGGTCACAGAGAAGTTCTTAGGGAATGTGTTGGCAGCTGGTGCCTTAATCTCCTGAGGTTCTATCCCCATATGGGATTCATATGAGCATGTGACCTGGAAGAGACTCTTCCTGGTTGCTGTTGCTGACCTACAGGAACTGTACAGCTCCCAGGACGCACAACACTAAACCAGCTGATAGAGACTAGGCGATCTTCTTGAGGGAAACCCAACAAGAACTAGACTGGAGTTCTTGGGGTGTTGCATATTCAGTATATATACTACTACATGTATTTGGATATGTTTGTAAAGGGTCTGTGCATAGGGCATAGGGCATGATGTCATAAGTGTGTCATGATGTCATAGATAAGTAAGCGAGTCTAGACTAGTTCTAGACTGCGGTAATTAAGTAGCCTGTATCTGGATCCTTCTAGAATCGTGGAGATTAAATACACGTTTTATGGAACGTTCTAGACTGTTCCCATGGTCATGTGATGAAAGCATGATAAGGTCACATGACCTTGAAAGCATGTGATTGATCACATGACTGTCACGTGATAGGTTAAATAGGAGTCGAATTTAACATTACCTCCCTTCTATGGGTTGACTTCTAGGTGACTGAAGGTGGGAACTGACTCTGTCAAATTTTCATAGGGTTTAAATAGAGTGTCAAAAGAAGCTTGTGCCATGCGCAGCTTCTGGGGTGCATTTGCATTCAACGGATAAAAGTCCTTTATAGCCTCCTTTGCTGAAGCGAGGTTTGTTTTAGGCTCCTACGTATGTTCTTCATCACTGTATCCTTTCCAGTGAACGAGGAATTCCATACGTCGTCTTTTGAGGCATGAATCACTGATCTGTTCCACCTCCCATTCCTCTTGCCCTTCGTCTGTGACCTGCACAGGACCCAGCTTGTAAGCCGGCTGTCCAGGGAGACGTTCTTTATAAGGTTTAACCTGGGATACATTAACTACCAGATGAATTTTCATCAATCTTGGCAGTCGGAGTTCCACAGCATTGTCGCCTTTCATGGATATTACTTTGAAGGGGCCCAGCCACCTTTCTGTCAGCTTTTTAGACTGACAAGTCATGCGAAGGTTCAGATTCTCTGTGCTAAGCCATACGAGATCTCCTTCTTTATAAATAGGACTTGTAGAACATTTCTTCTCGTTCTGAGTCACCATCCGGTTGCTCGCCTTTTTCAGATTGTCTTTTACCTGATCCAGGGTCATAGCAAAATCCTTCGCAAATAAGTTAGCTGCTGGGGCCTTAACCTCCTGAGGTTCTATTCCCATATGGGGTTTGTACGAGCGCATGACCTGGAAGGGACTCTTCCCGGTAGCCAAGTGCGTTTGGTTATTATAATGAAATTGCGCCAGCGCAAGCCAATCCACCCAAGAATTTTGCTTCTCTGCAGTGAATAGCCTTAAATATTGTTGTAGATCCCTGTTTACACGTTCTGTTTGGCCATCGGTTTGTGGATGGAATGCCGTTGACATGCGTAGCTCGATGTTCAACATCTTACTGAGATCCTTCATAACCTGGGACGCAAACTGGAGTCCTCGGTCGGAGATAAGACTACGTGGAAGCCCATGCACTTTCCATACATTGTCTCAATATAGTTTAGCTGTTTGGAGTGCCGTTACACTCTTCATGGTGGGAATAAATACTGCTTCTTTGGAAAACCTATCGACTACCATGAGGATCGAGTCATATCTGTCGCTTGCTGGTAAGTTGGTAATGAAGTCCACAGAAATATCCTGCCATGGTCCTTCTGGGACAGGATTGGGATGGATTTTCCTGGCCGGCAGGACATTAGTTGGCTTTATTCATGCACAATGCTCACATCGTGCACAATATTCTTTTATTTGTGATCGAACCCCTTCCCAGTAATA
>JBBPUP010000301.1:3304-18419 GCA_038094735.1 Exsudoporus floridanus
GTGGACGAAGATAAAGGAGGGCAAGGTGAAGGCGTTGATGAAGCGGAGTAGGGACAAGACCAAGGGAGGACAGGTCAAGAGACACCGGGAGGGGGACGAGGTGGGCAAGGGTGCGTCCAAGATCGCGGAGAGCAATATTGGGTTTAAGATGTTGGCTTCGATGGGGTGGTCAGAGGGTGATCGGATCGGATCGACGGAGTCGGTGGGTATCGATGCCCCTCTGACGGCCATCATCAAACACTCGAAACTGGGCTTGGGCGCGACACGCGAGTGAGGCATGGCGTTCTGAATGTATTAATGCACGTACACGTCGGATCGTTTCCAGTCACAACTAGTACTATAGAGCGCGGTACTAACTAAATGTCTACACAAGCCGAAAGGAAACGAAGATGGAAAAGAATCGACATCCTCTATTTTATGACTGCCCAAGGACGGCTCTCGCTTGCTCTTACGCGCAAATGATACACCAACTAATCGACATCCATCTCCGTAGGTCCCTCCTGCTGCGGTGGCTGCTGTTGTTGCTGCTGCTTCGCCCCTGGATCCGGCGTCTGCGTCCCGCTCTGCGGTGTCTGTGTCCCGTTGGGCGTGTCCACCTTGACCGGCTTGGGCTTGGGCTTGGTCAAGATCGGGATCGCGAAATAAATTACTTCCTCGCGCTTCTTGACGACATCCGCCACCTTCAACACCGCATCCTCACTCTTCGACCGCTCAGCCTGCCTCGCGATCTGATCCTCGAGCCACTTTTGAACGGTTGCACACTTTTCGATGACAGCCGTCTTGTCCTTTTCGTCAATATGCGCGTACTTGTCGTCGGACGAGGTCGCTTGCGCGAGGTAGTCGTTGAGCGTCGTACGGAGCTCGGCGACGGCACGCGGACGTTCCTCGGCTTCGCGGTAGCGCGCGACGACGGGGTCGCCAACGACTTTGAGCGCGTCGAGGCGGGCGACGTAGGCAGATTTGGTGGCATCCTCGCCTTCCTCCGAGTACAGCCAGTCTTCGGCTTCTTGGAGCAACGTGAGGAGCTTGGATTTTTCCCCGGTTTGAACGTACGCGGCATAACGGTCCTCGAGTTTGCCACGAGTGTCGTAGACGTATTCTTCGAGGGCGTTTTTGCGGTCCTAGGATGTGAGTAAGTATGGCACATGTGTGCGGAACGACAGAGGGTCGACGTACCTCGGTGTCTTGGACGAGCTTGTCGGCAGCGTGCATCTGGGCCTCCTGTTCTTTGAGTTTCTCGAGGACGCTGGGGTCGAGAGAGGTCGCAAAGGTCGTGAACGGAACCTCGATCTTCTTGACGGTCCGCTTCTTCTTTGGCGCGTCTGTGGGTTGTGCATCCCCGTCGACGTCCATTGTAGCTTGTTCTTCCTTCTCCTCTACCACTTCGACGTACGCCGCCTCGAACGACATGATACCGTGTAAGTTCAGCCGTGTCTTGAGCTTGACACACGAAAGGTCGCCGTTGGAATCCGCAGGCACACTCTTGGCAGCGAATCGGGCGATCCAAGGGTTGATACGACCTGGCAAGCCTTGTGGCTCTGCGTACGACGCCTCGATGTCAAACGGCCCTTTTCTGTAGAACGTCAAGACCTTGGTGGAGGGAATCGCGTTGCCGTGGGGGAAGATGACGAGCTCTGTGTCCTCGTCGGGATCCGTCTCTGAACGATCCCAGGAGACTCTAATGGGGTAAGAGGTGGTGTCCCTGATGTGGAACTCGCGTACGCGGAATGTGGGGCTGAAGAATGCGCAGGCAAAGGTGGCGCCACGCGCGACGGCTTCGTCTTGATTGAGCGTGGTACTGAGGGGTTTACCGCCGAGGGCAGCTTGGATGCGTGCACGGACGGCAGGGACACGGGTCGTACCACCAATGAGCTCGACAGCATCGATTTGGTCGATGGAGAGACCAGACTCGGCGAGGGCTTGCTGGAGGGGAAGTGCAATGCGATCAAGAACAGGGGCGATGAGTTCTTCATAGGCGTCGCGGGAAAGCTTGGACGAAGCATCGATGTCATTCATGATAGATTCGACACTGAGAGGAGCCTCTACGTTGGCAGAGAGAATTTTCTTGAGGCGTTCACAGCCGACGCCAAGACGGAAGGTCGCTTTTGGGCTGGAGAGGACATCGATCCCGTATTTGCTCTTGAACTCGGCGGCAAAGTGTAGACGGAGGGCAAGGTCGATGTCACGACCACCGAGGTGTCTATCGTAGGCAGAAGATTTGACGACGAGCTGGCCCCTTGAGAATGCGACGATGGCGACGGACATGGAAGAGTGACCGACATCGACGAAGAGGATATGACGTGGGTTCTCTGGCTCGGGGAGGTCGGTTTTGGTGATACCCCAGCTGAGGGCGGTGGCGGTGGTGTCATTGATGACACGGAGGGTATTGAGGCCGGCGATGGAGGCAGCGTCTTGGATGGCGCGCCGTTGTGCGTCGGTGTACCAGCCAGGGACAGCGATGACGACATCGGAGACAGTAGACCTGAGCTCATGCGACGCATTATCGCGGAGTTTCCCCAAGTACATGGCTACGAGCTGTGTGGCGGAAAAGGTGTGCTGCTCGCCATGATATGTGACCTAGGAGGGGGGGAACGATCAGATCAGATTGATAAAAGGGCAAGAAGCAAGGTACCTCTGTGCCGACTGTGCCGTTGACATCGACGAGGGTAGCATTGAGAAAACGTTTTTCATAGTCGAGATCAGGGTCGAGGATGGTACGACCGACGAGCCGTTTGAGAGATCCAATGGTGTTCCTGAAATTGGAGGTCTCTTGGGTCTTTGCGGGCTCGCCGATAGCACGCTGTTTGGGCCCGAAGGCGACGAGAGATCTGAAGATGGTTCAAGAGGCGAAAGGTGAGAAGAGCGAGGCACGCACGGAGTGGCACGATTGGAGACTTCGTTGACAATGATGTCGATGCCGCGATTTCTTGCTACACCAATCTGGGTGGGTGGTGAGCGATGGTGTGAGGAGGGGTGAGGACGTGCATACCTTGCTGTGGAGAGTACCGAGATCGATACCGACGACGGACATGGCTGGGATGATGGGGAGAGAGATGATAGGCGGAGTGGATGCTAAATAAACTGGCTCGGTGGCTGAGGGTTCTGCTCGTTTCGGAAGACGATTCTTGACAGTTCCACCACGTTCCACAGACCCGACGTCGTCGAGGACAGCGACGACGAGCCCAGCGACGCCGAGAGGGACAGTGTGCACGTATTATCAATGTCGGCAAGGCAAAATAAGAAACGCAAGGGACGCAACCACGTCAATAACCGCGAGCGCACCGTCACCACGTTCACTGAGGACCCCAACACGTCTTTTCTCGTCCCCCTCTCCTCAGAGGATCCCCCCACCGTCCTCGCGTCCCCCTTTCCCATGCCCTACCAGAACTACATTCCCCCCCAGCAGCAGCAGTTCTTCCTTCCTCCAGGCAAAAACGACCTCGAGATCCTCGAAAACCTCAAGACAATCATCAAGGAGGGCCAACACGAGTTCTACCGGGCAATTCCCCAGCCAGCAGCCCTCGCCTCTCTCTACGTCGGCCACATCCCCCCTCAGGCCCTTCCCGACCAACTCCCACAAGAGTATCCCTCTCCTCGCTTCAACCAGGATCCCACCCTGGCTGACGGACCCGATTCCACCTCTCAGCTGGTTAACAATGTACCCCCTTTCGTTGTCTCACACCCTTTCTCGCACTCACCCTTGTCTCAGACCGTCGAGGCCCACACTCCTCTTTCTGGAGCCGACACGTCACCCATCAAATTAGGCGCCGACCCTCTCAACACTCCCGACGCCAACCTGTCTTTCGTCAAACCCGACCCAGACGATCCCGTTCGAATCACAACACAAGGCCCTCCAGTCGACACCAAGGCGGACGTCCCCGGTGAGTATGGTACACGACAACCTATGGACACCGCCTTGTCCAACAAGGCGACTCCATTTGACCACACCAAAGACGACGAGCCCTCCCAGCTGACAGGTGAAAACGCTTGGGAGCGTTGCACTCCCGACGACAGAAAGATCCGCTATGACGACCGCAACGCCAATCTGCCCCAGGGTAGTACATACGACAACAGGCCGCCAAACGGTGCTGCTGCTGCTACAACGGATGCTCGCTTCCCTCCCGCAGACGACCGTCGTGTCCACGACAGAGATCGGGACAGAGACAGAGACAGATTCACCGACCGTGACAGAGAATGGGACCGTGACCGTGACCGTCACGACTCGATCAGAGACATCAGAGACCGGGACAGAGACAGAGACATCAGGGACAGACGCTCCGAGTTTTTTGGCCGCTCTTACGGACGAAGCCATGCTCCACGACCACCTCCTGAGCTCCGCCATTATGAGCCCTCGTATGGTGCCGATTACGTGCCCCCTCTCCGCCGCTATGATCCCGACGACAGGCGTAATACCCGTAACCCGTCGCTCGACGACCGATTCAAACCACCTCCTATTGACGACAGAAGGGCTTCATTTGACGACCGTCATCTACCCCCGCGCTCTGCTGCTGCTGATGATGATCGCCGTCTGACTCTGGATGATCGCCCGATAAGACCACTTCCAGGATCTGACGCCAGGGCGCCCCCGCCAAGCTCTGAGGACCGTGCTCGTCCGGTTGGTGATTCTATGCCACTCACTCGTGCAACCGCAGAGGACGATCGAGGCGCTCGTGCACCCTCACTTGCGACTGACGACCGTCCTCGAGCCAATGTACCACTGGAAGAGAGGCTTTCTCAACCTATTCCCACGCCCTCCCTGCAAGACCGTCTGAGCCAACCTGTGCCCGCTGTCGTTCCTGCTCGTGCGGATATCGCCTCTGCTCCAAGCCTGGAAGAGCGACTCTCCTTGGGACCTGCCCCTCGTTCCTATACACGCGCCGCCTCTGTCGCACGGGACGACCTTCGTGCACCGCTTCCAAAAGACGACCTGCGTGATCATGACCGTGTCCGCGATTTCAGGACCAACAGAGACTTTTCCCGAGAACGCCCTGGCCCCCCACTTCTTATCGCATCTACTTACCGACCTGACCCAGATCGTAGCTTCGGAGACAGAGATGACCGCGACAGACGCGAACGTAATGTGACCAACGTCGACGCCGTTCCAGCGCGTTTTGGCGACACATTCAGCCGTGCAGGTCCGCCTCCGCCACGCCGATATTCACCGCCCCCACCCGTCTTCGATCGCGACCGCGAGCGGGAAAGAGGAAGAGCCTATTACCCGACGCGTTCGCCGCCTCCGTTCCGTGGAGAAAATGTGTATGATCCCGATGGGGAGAGAAGGTATGCCACCGATCGAGAACGCGATGCGTATGAGCAACGGCGGCGGGACTGGTACGCACCTGGCGACGACGACAAACGTGAGCCAGTGCCGCCACCGCCCGCTTCGTGGCGACCACACGAGAGACCGCCGTTCGTGGATAGAGAGAGGGACCGATTCGACCGCGAGAGAGAAAGGGACAGAGATCTACGCGAACGAGAGCGGGATCGGGATCTGGGCGGATTGCCGCCGCCGAGAGGGCATTGGGACGACCGTGACCGACGCGGCGGCTTCCCACTCTCGTCACCGCTTTCGCGAATGGACACAGCGGGAGGTGTTGGACCTGGTCGTTCTCTGAGTGCACGATTGACAGATCCATACCCCCCACCACCGTCTGGGGGGAGTAGCAACGACGAGCGAACGTACGCGCCACCGAGAGACTTTGATCGTGGGCGGTACGGTGGCCCTGCTCTGGACGACCACCCTCACGGACCCCCGCCGCCGTTTGGGCGTGTTCGGAACAGGAGCCCAAGTCCGCCGCGTCGTGGGCCAGGTCTTGCAGACGACATGCGTCCGCCTATGAAACGCGTGCGGGAAGACAACGGGCCTGGGTACCCTCTTGGGTATTCGCCTCCACGACGAGGTGGCGTGGGGATTGGTGTGGGAGGGCCAGGAGAGTACGCACCCGGTCCGCCGCCCTCGTCTGCAGCGACGACGACATCTGTAGTGACTTCTGTGAGCGGGGTGGTCCCGCCGCGGTCGACCGGGGCACGTACGCCGCCTGTGTCGGCGCCTCTGCCGAGTAGCAGTGCGAGCAGTGCGTTTTACGAGCGAGATCGGGAACGGGAGCAGCGGGAGAGAGAAAGGGAGAGGGAGAGGGAGAGGGAGAGGGAGAGGGAGAGAGAGCAGCGGGAGAGGGAGAGGGAGCGCGAGTATGTGCGTGGCGAGTATGGGATGGGGTATGATCGGGACGGACGCGGGCGGCGGAGCCCGCCGTTGTTGGGGTCGCGAATGGGGCCTGGTCCTGGATCTGGGGGAGGGTATGGACGGGGTGTGGTTGGGGATAGAAGAGACGATCGGAGGTATGTTCCACCGCCTCCGCGTACGAGTTAAAATGGGAGGGGTGGACGTGTGCGTTAAATGTTGATGGTGATCTGTGGACGTCCGCTAGCGGACGGTGATTGGATGCTCCTGCTTTTGTGTTTTATGACGTTTGATTGCTGTGTAGCGAAGAATTGGTATAAAGAGAATGGTTGCGAAGGTGCGGAACAAGTATGCCATACACATCCTCTCTATCATACTTTCAGTCTACGCCTCTGATCATCTCTGTGGGACCGGCCTACATGGTATTGCCAACTCGAGTGTGACAGAACAAGTTTCAGGGATCCGTTTCATGGCATCCTCCTCACTCTGGCTCCCGTTCGAAATAATATACTGCTGCCAAGACTGCCCCGAGGCGTTTCATACATTGATCATCCAAAACATGTCAGATGGTCGTCGAGCGCAGAGTTGGGTCATTCGTCACATTATTCTCGAGGTGTTCTTACAGCGCCTACAGTGCTCTGTGCCGAATCCACCTTCATCAATAAAGAGAACCAGTCGCTCGCCTGCTACAACATATCCTTCGAGTTGGACTGACTCGGACGCGTCACGCCATGCACTTTCGCTGCTCATTTTGCACGGTCCAACATCGGTGAGTTTGCATAGTTGTCGTGAATCCCTGACCAAGCGCGACGGGTAAAATCGTGATTGTGCTTGTATCGGTGGTCCACGTCCGAGTCGGGACGGTGGATGTGGAACGCCCAATGTCACTGGTGTCCCACGTGGTTGGCGGACTGACGCTCGAGGCCGAGCCATGGCCAGAATCACAGGACGAGGCTGCGAGAGGGGACACCGGTGGCACAGCAATGCTGTCAAAGGTCAGACGGTCGGCTTTCCCTTTGACTTGGAGCTGGGCTGTTCGCCTTGTCATACTTGCAGTGTTTTGAGACCGTCGAGTGGCTGCGCCTGGGCGGCTGTTGCCAGTGCTCCGTACTAAACCTATGACCAGGTACTACGCGACCAAGGTGATGTTGTCCATCGTTCCGCACAGCATTACGGAAGCAGGCGAGTCCAAGTATTGGCGCAGAAGGAGCGCCGGTAGATCCTAGAGTAGACGGTGGGTGCAGCGCCTCCAATGCCCAGGCGGGTGGCAATGAGGAGTGCAAGCGATGCCAAAGTTCGAACGTTGTAGGAGAGACAAGACTTGGAGCGAGGTTAGTCCAACTCGCCTTTTTACTCTCCGAATGTGACGTCATGCCGTCCTAACTTTGGTCGGGCGGTGGAATCTACAAACATGGAACATCTCCGGCGGCAGGCTTGCCTAAACCGGCAATCGTCCAGGAGTACGTTGTTGACCTGCTCTGTGGCCTTGCCCGTGCAGACGATCTCGACAAAGTGCAAGACCATTACGCGACCTCGGCTCGGTATTCTACCCCTGCTCGTCAGCTGGACACATTGCGTTTCGCGTTCGCCCTGTTTCGCATGCACGTGTCCTCCTGGGTTTGTCACGTTGGTTGGTCGGTCCGAGGTTGAGCTCGACGAGTCGACTTACCTCCACGGCTTTGCCACTACCACCGCCACCTCCACTCTACCTCCTTCCCCATCCCCATCCCCGAGTTCTCATTTTCATCTCATCGCCCATCTGACAAGGTACCACTGCTCTGCTGACTGTGCATACCGCACTACACGGTGCCGACAGTCCCTCTCGTAACGCGCAGCACTCTCGGGGGAAGCATGTCGGCGTCACGCGGACACCACACAACACGTGTCTATGTCGACTCCATCCCAGTACCCACTCGCCTTACCCGAGTGACAGCCGTGCCCAGAGCCCGTTGGGTTTGGCTTTTGGGGAATGACATGGACAGCCGCATGTCTGGGCCGCGACTCCGAACGGGACGAGGGCAAGCTATGCGATGACCAAACGTGTGCGCGTCAGCATGAGGTACTCACATCGTACATAATCCACGTTTTGAACGTGCTGGGTCGCATCCGTGCCCGTGCGCAGCACAAGGCGCATGCCAGTTTTAACCGCATCAATACTAGTCTGCACAGAGCCTCGTGGTTCGTTATCAGAGCTTATCTACGCTCATCCGATTATCCACTGATTCTGCACTGCCAGCACATATATACAGACGTACATAAGCCTGGGCGCTAGCGTATGCTCGGCGGAGGCATTTACATGCAGCGACGCTGTACACTGAACCTTTTCAGTGATCGTCCGATATGGGTGCCTCTGGCGTTCTTGGTCCTTTTCAGACGTCATGGATCCGCTCAGTCGGTCATCCGTCGTCACTCTGCTCCAACGTCTCCACCCGGATTGGCAAACATGGAATTGCCAATCCTCAAGCTTGGATACGGATCTTTTCGTGTTCGGCGTTGTCGACGGTATTGTTCTCTTGCTTTTTCTGTCAAGAGACTCCGCTGCGTTGACACGTTTGATCGTCCCCAAGGTTTGGCATCAAGTACGCACCCCGAACTTTAGAGATGAGTATGGCAGAGCCCCAAATAATGGACATGAGAAGGCGGTGAGGATGAGTGGACTCGACACTTGATGGACGTGATGGGGGTTCGGATGCGTGATCCTATCGTGCGGACCAGGATGATGCGGCTGTCACGAGGGCACGGGCGGGCCAAGAAGGCGCTGGATCCGACCTGTTGATCAACATTTGGGTACATTGTGCGATCCCGCCGATACGGGTACACCCGAGGCAATGTTGCGTCCATCGGTGCCCGTCGCTTCGTCAAGCGGTGTCCTACGTCTTGTCGCGGCGTCTGCGTTCTCCTTCCGTTCCATCCGGTCCCGATCTTTCCCTCCCTCTTCCCCGTTCGCCCTCGCCCTCGCCCTCGTCCTCGCACGTTTACCGATTCCCCTGGTTCCCCGAGGCATGGAACGTCTCGGTACGCCGTCCGTTATCTCGCCACCTTCTCCTTCCATTTCCCTCTTGTTGATCCATCAACTCCCCTTGATCCTATATCATGGACGCATAGCGACACCGGTCGGTCTGATATGAGACGCCGAATCCGAAACCCCCTGACCCATGGCGAGCGCCGTGACTGGATGCCCCTCCCCGTGTGATGACATGCACGAGATAACGGGATTCAGAGTCGACGACGGATCGCTGTTACGAACGCCATCGATGTGCCCACAAGGGTCGCCGCACGGACACGCGACGGAAGGGCTTTTGTTGGACTGGTCGTTTGGATCCCCTCACCAAATGGGGAGACATTTGAAATTGTCAGGAGACGATCGTGTCCGACGTGATTGGTTCATCATTTCCGCGATCATGTAGACGTGTCATGTAATGCGACTCGTACGACCGTGCACAAAAAGGAGCGGGGACATGTAAAAAAAAAAAAAAAAAATGAGGCGGGATATGCGGGGTCTCTACTGTTTGAATAATGAACGAACAACTAAAACGTAAGGACTGTAGACGAGGTCGGGTATTTCATTCGAACGAACAAGGACGTGAAATGGTGTGGCTACATGAAGATGAATGCGAGAGACACTTGTCCGTTTTTCGTGGGCATGCATGAGGAGATGATGTGGTTGGGTGGGCCTGCGCTCTTTGCGAATATGGATGGTCTTGTCTATCATATATATGCTTGGGGAGGGGTCGTGTACAATGCATTGCGAGGTTGCGTCAAGCTCGTATCTAAACAGAGGCGGAATCACAATACTGTGGGATCTTGAAGAAAAAGGCAAGCAAGGAGGCAAGTGGCGACAGTGAGGGGTGGGCTAGGAAGACAACGGGGCGGTGGAGTGGGAGAAGGTTGGGGGGGGGAGAAAGATCGGCAAGGAAGCAAAGACCTCTTTTTGCCATTCTAGAACACCGTCGTTCTCGGTCGGGCTCAAAGCGTTGTCCGCTGACCGGGGGAAGACGAAGGCGAGAAGAGGAGGCGAGATCGAGCGCATCCGAAGTACGAGCCAAGCCGAGCTTTGCCCGCGCGTTCTTCTAGTATGAAGAGCCTCTGAACCCCCGTCCATTCCCGCTCCGACCGCCGACGGGGGACATGGTGACGAAACCGAGGAGTCGTCTGAGCAGCGGTTGTTGTTGGGCATGTGGTTTTGTCGGTACGGGTGCATGTATTGGGGGCTAAAATCCGCAAGGGTCGAGATATGAAAACGTGATCACAGGGCCAACACCAAGCACGAGGAGGGAAATGAGCACAATCAGCACGAGCACAAACACGTGAGGAGAATCAAGACGCACGCCGCGCTTATACTCCGCCTTTGGGCCGCCGCCCTGGACGAGGAGGTAGGGCTGCGGTTGGGGCTTCGAGGATGGGTGGCGGGAATAGGACGCCTGCCGATGGAAGGTGTCCTTGGGCGGGATGGGCGATGGATGGTATATCTGGCCCGGAGGTGGGGGATGGGTCGCATAGGACGGACGGGTGGGGCTGTGTGCGTACGCGGTAGGGGATGGGTACTGGTAGTTGTGTGGAGGGGAAGTGTGTATCCGTGGCGCGGGGTTACGTCCGACGGCATGCGGTTGAGGGTAGATGTAGGGCTGTGAGCCATGTGGCGGGGGGTAGATCACCTGGACGTCCCTTGACGTAGGGGGGGAGCGGGAGTGGGATTGGCTGCGGTGTCGTGGAGGCGCGGAGCGGTCATAATAAGCATGGTCGGCGTAGGACCTGCTACGGGACCGAGATGGGTGGGACGAGCTCATGGACCATTGGTCGTACGAGTTGTGGCGGGGGCGATAGTCGTCTGGCTCGTCATAGAATGAGCGATCGCGGAGGTTGGGGGAGAGCACGAACGGGTTTGAGAAGTGGGCCTGCTGGAGGGTGTCGTCGACCCAGTTGGAGACGCGGGCCTGCTGGGCGAGGTGACGCTCGTGTGCGGCGGGGGAGTAGTCGTACTCGGTCATGAGGGGCGGAGAGGCGAGTGGGGTCGCTTTATATCGATGCCGTCTTCTTATAATACGCCTCACTTCCCACTCCCAATTTCGACCCAACACGAGGATCTCCCCGTCGCAACTGACTGTGCTCATCGCCCCTCGGATTCGATCGGACCTCCCTCCTCGTCCCCTCTTTCCCCGCACGAACGTCTACCCCACACACATGAGGCAGCTCGCAAGAATCGGTATCCCAATGTCCCTCCACAACTCTCCCATGCCCACAGCACCGTCCCATGGGGGGGGGCATCGCTCATCTGACACCCTCACGCTCTCTCTCGCCCACACGTGTCGTCCTCGGCCAGGATTATCCTCGAAAACCCATCACTGACTGCGCTCGCATGACATCTCCCGCGTCACTTGCACATCCTCGGAACCCGGCTTTGTAATCCCTCACACGTTTCCCCGTCTGCGTCGCACATCTCGCAGCTACGCCTTCCTTGCATCATCGGATCTCGTGCGTCTTGGTTTGCCTAGCTTGCCGGGATGGCCACCATATCCCCCATTGTGCAAGGAACATTGTCATCTCATTGATCGCACTCCGTACCTCTGCCGCATAGCCCATAACAGCTGACGCCAGGAGGTGCAGCTGTGCTTGTTTGGTACAGACGGCATTCCAAGTATGACTCTGTCGAACAATTAGCCCACCGGATCGAGTCATCCCTCGCCTTCCATCCCTCCCCGTTCGGGAATTCACCCCTCTTCCAGTCCACCAGGAAGGAGCCAGCTTCCATCCGACTCCACTGCCGGACACTCCTTTCCAATTGGCTCGTTGGCAGTTCATACAACAACTCGTCCATTTTCAGAATGCAAGATTCCTCGGGCTTTCATCTTTCCATTTTCGCGTCGTCACTCTGGATCACTGGTACATTCTCGGTGCTGCCGCCGAAATTAAATTTGGATTACCCCAAAAGAGGTCCTCTTGACCCATACGATCCCGCCCTGCCTAGGCCGACGACGCTGTATTCCGGAACGGCCTGCTCCGATGCCAATCGCCTTTTTGTCGGCACGTCCAAGCACCCGATGATTTGACTACATACACCGCAGTCACAGGCAAGTTTACGTATCCGTGGGCAGTGTCCTCCCAAACAGCTTTTCTCACCCTTTCCGCAATACCCATTAGAAACATGGGTCCCTGTATAACTTTAAAGGGGTGTCGCGGCTGTGCAACTAGTTCGAGTCATCTATACTTGACACTTGGCGGCCCTCGAGCTTCCACGTTTCCTCCGACAGGAACATGCTGTTGGTCAAGTTCCTTGAGCCGCTCTCGCTCGCACGGGTGGGGTCCCTGACCTCGTTTCAAGATGGCGTGTGTTGGCATGGGACGCGCGACCCTAGACTTGTCCGTGACCTTTTCGAGCAGTGACAATGGCATGGAGCGAATTATGCCATCGTTTCTATGGAACGCGGAACGTTGGCAAGAGAATCTCGCCGCATACAGCAAACCCAGTGCCAATGGATGGACGCCAAAGTTCTAGCAACGCGTTTTGGTGACCCACGGTGGGCACAGCGCCCATTACGCATTTATGAATTCATTTCGAACCGTCGCAGGGTCCACGGTAGCGTCTAGCCGCGGGACGCCACCACGATTGATAGCGATAAGCGACATGCCCATATCCATGACGATAGAGTTCAGGGTCTGGGTCCATCTTCTGAATTGAACTTCGAGATGACTTGGAGTTGGTGGGTGGCCATGGCTCTGGGTGGCCGCATAAGGAGACCAGGGATATTAAAACGCCCATTGTCTCACACCGCATCTGCGCAGGCTGGCTGGATGTTTTCCAGGCACATGTACATGGTTCAATGGTTCATGCCGTTTCTCCGGGTTTTGCGGTCACGCTACCCCAGTTACCCCTGTCTGCGGTCCTGGGGGGGGAGACAAGGTTAACTTTGATATACCTTACAAACCCATCAGCGCGGGCGGACCTTGTGGCCTTGAGGTTTGCGGCCAAGGGATAATCGAAGCGTCCACAAGGATTCATTAAATGGACGGGAATATTATACGCACATACACAAGTGTGATATGTGTCACGTTCATCCTCACCTCTTCACGATATCACTTCGGCACGGACATGGCGATGGGTGTCGTTGAGCGGCCTGCTGCCATGGCCATCGTACGCGACTGGGAACAGAGAATTGCAAGCGAGAAACAAGAGGCGAGTGGAAGAGAAGAAGTCTTTTGGCACTGGGTGAATGGTCTTTTGCGTTTTTCACATAGACACGCCAACACCAACACGTTTTTTGTGCTTCCTCACGGCCGACCTTGTCCGTGTCACATCGTGCGAGCCAAACAAAAGCGCGCATATGGACAACCGACCGTTGTCATCAAGAATCGCGATATGCTGTGGATCCGAGTCAACGATCATGATGCTGCGACGGGCACAGACTCGAAGATCCCGGGGACCAACATTCTGAAACAAACAAAAAGACAGAAAGACGCATCCCGTGTGAGTGTGACAAGGAATGCGGGGGATGATCGGTGGGAGTCGGATATGTTTGACGCTGGTGGCGTTCTTTTCTCGAAGGTCAGCCAGAGGTATTGTGGCATGGTCCGGGAAGCTGGGGGGCCCGGGTTTACTTGTCCCGGGAAGCTCGATACGATAAAATGAACGCTCTCGGGCCGCAGTCTGCGGGCCGGTTGTTGGTTTTTTTTGGCTGCATGTACTTGTCTGCGTTTTTCAGAATCAGGAGTCGAACAAGATATGGGACCGTCATTATTGAATTGAAACGTCGTGGGTCGTGGCACTGTGATTCGAGAGAGGGATATTTAAATTCGTGTTCAGTCCTGCAGAGTGCGATAGACGGGACTAGGACGGATCGCACTCGCTCGACGTCTTGAGTCGGTGCACACCTCTTCGCATGCCCCCTCGCGTAGCATGACCTCGCCCGTGCCTTACCAATACCAATACCCCCTGTGGCCCTCCGATCGTGGAGCACTACATAGGTAGGATCGGACACACGAGCAGCAGTTCGAGCCTCGCGTTCAATACTCACCTCCTCTGCCTTGCATCAAAGCGTGTCTGCGTACGCCTCAAGCGTCCTGTTTATCTGGATCCAACGATAAAACAAGTAAGAAAAAAAAAAAAAAGGTTGCTCCCTATATGTGCACGTACTGTACATGCACGACCGGCGTGTCGCCGAGTTTCTGGGACGTGAAGGAGCACTTTGGGTGGCGTGGCGTGGCGTAGGGTGGAGTGGAGTAGACGACGAGTTAAAAGTTGAACCCCCCCCTCCCCACAAGGTCCTGTTGTGATGAGCCTGCATCTGAAGTCGGTGTTCAGGGTCGGATGGTGACGTCATACGTTGATATGAGTTGGATCCGTCCTTCCGTCCTTCCATCCATCCATCCATCCTGGTAGGGCGTGTCCGAGTCTCGGACCTGAGGGGAGTCGGTCCGAGGGGGCAGGGGATCTGGAATAATAATAATCATAATCATAATCATAAATACGCTCGAGTCTCGTGATACTTGCAGTCGAGAGTGTGACGAAACCATGGAGATGGAGAGAGGGTAAGCAGACGCGCACCGTCAAGCGTACCCGCGGATCCAGATATGCTCGAGGAGTGCCATGAGTCCATGCCACTTGCGAGCACACGTCCGTTTTGGATGCTACGATAAACCTGGTGTAGGCGCGTCATCGGTGTTTCGATAAGTTATCGTCGTGATATGGGTGTGACGTACACATCTGCCCAGAGGCCGGAGGCCGGTGTCCAGCCTGAGAGCATCTTTATGCATGTCGATCTCGATGCCTGGGATGACGGTGTTCGATCCAAGACCAGGCTCCGAGGACATATAGTCTCTCGAAAAAGGGCGGACGAAAAGAGACTGACACCATCGAGAAGTGCCACAAAATCGTTAGCGAGCGGTTATGTCAATCCACCACTTACACCCGTTTAGGATCTACCAGGAAAGCTCAGGTCG
>JBBPUP010000302.1:0-28852 GCA_038094735.1 Exsudoporus floridanus
ATTGGAAGGCTTGATCGTAGAGGTATGGAATCCTGTCAGCTGCAGTCGTTCAGCATTGTTGACCAATCTCGGTGAATCAATGGGCACGATTACTGCTCAGGGACATGCAATGCGAGAATGGGTATTTGCGGAAGACAGAGCAACCGACCGAGCTTTGCAATGGGTGTATGACTGTCCCCTGCGGCATCGGTGTTTATGTATCCGAGTCGGATGGGGGACGTTCGTAGAAGAGTTGCTGGCCAAGTCCATACAGAAGAGGATTGTCAACGAATTGGTTCGGACCTTGTGGTAACCTCGCTAATCGCTGAGTAGGTCTCGCAAACTGCAAAAAGTATTCTTCTTCCCCGGAAGCTCTTGGATCGCTTCTAGGAGTGTATTCCATCCGGAATATATGTCGGGCCTGCCAGTTGGCGAGATCTGTTGGGATAATGAAAGTCAGTAGTCTGTTATGCTAGCGATGTCCATTGGGACACGGTGCAAGGAGATCTTGTTCGACGTAATAGACAACTCAAGTTCGAGTGACTCGACGGGAGGTCACGAACATATGTGACACAGCCACAGACAATCTTTCCTCGCTACTTCGTATTCACTACAGGCTAGTCATGGCCACCACGTCCGCTGCAGTTCTATTCATTACCAAAACTCCCTATGCCCTGCCTTCTCAGAAATTCATGATCCCAGTTGACTGGAAACGTTACCAACTCTCGCAACTCATCAACAAAGCCCTCTCTCTCGCAAAACCCATCCCATTCGACTTTCTCGTTCGTGGCGCAATCCTACGAACCACCCTCGGAGAATGTCGCGCAGAATATGGTATCAGTGAGGTATGCGTCACCTCACCGAGCACTATGGATAGTGTGCACGACAACCTTGTTGATGGCCTGGACAGGAAGACACGCTTGAGATCGAATATTTCGAGTCAGTGTTGCCGCCGCAGCGTATGACGACGCTTCCGCACGAAGAATGGGTCTCCTCTATCTCGTGTCGTATATCTCAGTACGCCCCTTCCTTGTGTATCTTGATCGCAACCCAACGTACGTACGCTCTTCCAGACACTTTCTGACTGGTTCGTATGACGGTCATGTCCGTCTCTTTGATTACGCGCAACAGTTGGTCCGGGACGTTCCAGCACACCAGGCACCCATCACCTCTGTCTGCGTTGTCCCGTCCCTGGGACCAACAGACGAGTCTGTGGTCATCGCGAGCGCCTCACACGACCTGACGGCTTCTCTCACCCGCATCTCGCTCCTACCCGATGCGTCCCCATCCTTCCAAACCCTCGCCTCACTCCACCTCCACACCTCCCCTCTATCTTCCATTTCCTCCGATCACACTGGTTCGCATCTCCTTACCGCATCTTCGGACCACCTCATCGGGTTCTGGGACACTGCCATCCCCGCCCAGGACGAAGTGGAACCCACATCTAACCTGGCTTCTTCTTCCGAGCGTAAAAAACGGCGCAAGATAGCCAACGAGGGTGACCAAGGGCAAGGAAAACGCAAGGCCCCCACGACCGTACTCAAGTCCCATACGGCACGCGTATCCAAAGCGGACTTTGCCCCTGGATCGAACGAGCGGGCATATAGCTGTGGGTTCGACTCGACGGTGCGGACGTGGGACGTCGAGTCGGGTGTGTGTGTGGATACGATCGTACGTCTTTCGTCCTTGCCGTTTTTAGGTGACATATGGACAATGAATCTCATGCCGGTTCACGTTTTGTTTTTGATTCTTGTCATCTAGGCTGTTCCTGAACGACCGATGCTCGATCTCGTGGTTACGCCTGACGGACACACCGTCCTCGCGGCCTCTACGGACCGGACCGTCTCCGTCTTTGACCTCCGTTCGCCCTTGCTCACGAGTACAGCTGGAACGCTCATGCACCCCGCCACACCATCTTGTCTGGTATGTCCCAGTGCTGCACCGACCTCTTCCCAAAACGTCAACACCAACGAAACCTCGTCCTCAAACTCGAGCGCGCCTCAAGTCCTCACAGGCGCCTACGACGGGATTGCCCGTCTATGGGATCTTCGAAGCATGAAGGGCGCTGTCGCGAGCGTCAAAGCATGGGATGGTGCCCCCAAAAAGATTTTAGGCGTCGATTGGGCGGGCGAGGTCGTTGGCGTGGGTGGGGAGGGTGGCGTTGAGATATGGCGGGTCGGCCAGGGGGATCGGGTGTTGTCCAAGTGAAACACCGGTCGCGTACCCGGCTCGATCTCCTGGTGGTGCGGAGGACACAACGCGGCGGGTGCGATGCAGATATCGACGCGCTTTCCATAGAGATGTGAGGGTGCGACAAGACAAAACAAAAAAGAGGGAGGCGATGAGCCTAAACGGATCCGAGAGCCGTGCCTAGCTGGAATTTTGAGAGATCACCGACCTGCCGTGTCGTGCGTTTCCCCTGTTCGTATGAGTCTCATCTTCTGCTACCCCGCTCATAGCCACGTGTCGCCCCACCCTCCCGCGCTCACTCGTCTTTCCCTTTTCTTTTCGCTCCTCCCTTCTCCTTGGCTCGTGTCTCTCCGTCGCCCGGTGGGCTCGCGCCCCCTAGCGCCTGGCCATGCATGCTGGGCCGCGTTGATTCTTGGAAATTATGTTTAATGGTCGAACCTGTAGTATGATGCGCACGATACTGTCGGCATACTCATTTCCAGTGTTCCCTCGTCTTTTTCATTGTGCTGCTGATAGTCAGTCCTGGTGTTTCCGACACGTCGTGCTTGATGTCTTTCTAGCGACATGGTCGAGAGATCTTGTTGCCAGTGACACTGCTCGCGCCCAAATCCATCTCGATATCGCCAGTGGCATCAACATCCTTTAATAGTACATGGCTCTGGCAGTACAGACGGAGCAACACTAGTAGCTATTTGTGTATCCGGCGACGACAACGACAGAGCAGTGAGAAGCAGGGGCTGAATGCATCGAGACTCGGGAGGACTGATGAGTCCGCGGCGGGATAAGAGCTTGAAGAGCACGTCGGGTGTAAGTAGAAAACTTGCTGTTCGATGTCTCACTGGCAGGCAGTTGAACAACGCGAGTGTCCATCCCGAGTCGAGGCCAACGACGAGTTTTTTGACCCTGCGTCACAATCTGTCTGTATGCGACAGGCGATTGAACAGAAGCAGCTTCCAGAGCTAAAGCTCCCAGTTGCTCCACCGATGTCCGCTCAGAGGTCTGGTCGACTTGCCTAGAATTCGGGATGCGGGACCATGCGGTGAGAACAATAACACAATACCGTGTTTGTTTGAGCTCTGTAACACGTAGACATGCGGAGAGCGTTACATACACCGTGCGGCCATGTAAGTCTGTAAAGCGGAAAACGTGGTTTTCAACAGCTGCAAAAACTCCGCGTCCCAGTCAGGGTCATTCTAGATCATGTAGAGTCGTTAGTCAGTTAGTGAAGAACAGCCGAGGTGTGGTAAAATTACCTCCACTTCTGCAGCCTTCAATTCGACTTTGGGGTGTCGTTTTTTTGATTTGGGCAGCTTCTCACCAGAGTGGAGTGACTTAATTCATGATAGGACATGAGTTGATTAGCAATGACTCAGCATGGTTGAGATACGACCACCTGTCCTGTATCCTTTGGTTTGACACCAACATGCCGTCCATCAAGTTTTGGTTTGGATAACTTCTTGTTAACGTGACGAGACTAGATAATATGAATCCGTTAGCACCGAATAATCAATACACAATGAAGTTACTTCTGCTTCGTTGTTCTTCGATCCAACATTGACACGTCGCCCTTTCCGTTTGGATAACTTCTTATTGGAGCGGGGTGACTAGATTAGGTGAGCCGTTAGCACTGAGTAATGATGATGTCACCTCTGCTTTGTCGTCCTTCTGAGTCGGTTCGATGGAGTCAATACGTCGCCTTTTCGATTTAGGAAGCTTCTCATCAGAGTGGGATGACAGCAGATCAGGCAAGTCAGTTAGCACCGGATGATGATGAAACTACCTCTGCTTCGTTGTCCTTTGGTTCGGCATCCCAGTCAACAACCCGTCATTTCGATTTCGGAAGCTTCTCTTTGGGCTGGGATAATTTATAGCGTGCTGTCATCTTGTTGTAACGGCTTCTGGCGAGGACCCAATCACCGCTAACTGTAGATTTTTTCTTAACGTGATCCTCTCCATTGCCATACTCGCTGTCGTCTAATCCAGTGGTCTCTGAGTCCAAGTCCGAGCCGCTGTCTGAGTTTGAGTCTGATTCACCACTTTCGCCACCACCAGACTTGGAGCTACGAGTGTCAGCATCGGCTTCATTGTCACCTTCATCTGAACTTGAACCGCTGGCATCTGAGTCATCTAAATCTGTGTCGTCACCATCAGACATCTCGTCTGCCCTTCATAGGCCTTTCCTGTGCTGTAGTGAGTGGATAAATGTCAAAAGGGCACGGGTGGTTTTTTTTTTTTGATATAACCGCGATCTTCCTGAGTTCTTGTTTCTCCCGCTGGGAGGCATTGCGTAAGTATTGAGCCAGCATGCCCCGCACAGGCCAACCGTGCTCAAACTTCATTAAGAACTTGTGTTTGAGTTGTGCCTATAGAAAATTTAGCGCATATATGCACCCCTAATAATCGAACTTGACCTTGCGAATGACTTTTTCGACGAGTCGTTTGTCCTTTTGCTGGGACAACGTGCACATCGCGTCGAGGTATTTTATGGCAAGCATCCGAACTGTTCGCTATCCTCACAGTGCATTAGTGAAAGAGAGCTCAGAATAAATTAGACGAACAATGAGATAGTTGTAGTATTGTTTATCTGCAAGACCCATGGCACTCTTGAGCTGGTAGCCGTTTTCCCCTCTTCGTCCTGGATTGTCTTTTGGTTTAGTAATCAAGCGACATTTCTCGGCGACTCTACGGTGGTGTCGCGACTTGTTTTTTCTGTGTCGCTTCGCACGTTCGCGTCCTGGGCATGCGAGATGAATTACTTGCAGTGAAATCAACAATGTGCTCACGAGCAACGGACTTAACCTCTTCTTGCAGTTTTGAGACTTCTCTTTCTAACTCTGAGGGCGTGTACTGTTTCGTTGGGTATTTCGACATGATCGTAATCGTACTTGACGGAGGGCTGAGGCAGGGCAGATGGAATGCGATGTGCGACGCGTCGCGATCAAGAGATAAAAGTCACATGATTTCATCATCACGTGCCTTAACTTCTAACGATCTTTGGTGGGGAAAATGTTCAGGTAAAAGAGGCATGAATGGATCAGCAGGACCGAGTGTTTGATGTAGGCTTAGTTGGCTACCTGACCCGCTAACGCTTGCAATTTCAATGCTGCGTCTTCCCATGCCTGCAGAGCACCGCTCGACGACTCCACAAAATTCCGTCGTCTGAGGATCTCCTGTTTCATCGTCTCCATGCCCTCTCTTTCATACGCACTGACGCCTCTCTCATCCAGATCGTCCTCCTTCCTCGTCCCATCATAGTACCCCGGTTCCATAAATACATCCATCCATCCGGTCGATAACGAGAGGCTCGCGAGGAAACGAACGAATGGAAGACGAATCTCTTCGTAAATGCGGAAGGCATCTGGGATGCGAGAGAGCGTGGTAAGAGGGTGTGCGATGAGTCGGCCAAGCACAAATGCATCCTAGACACGTTTGAGCGACCATGGAAGAATGGATTATCAATAGGACGCACATCGATCGCTTGAGCCGCACCGGCAGCGAAGTGAGGCGTCATGGCATGACACTAGGGTATCAACTGAACGTGCCTGTAACGCCTGACCTGAGGAATACCCACCGCATCTCCGATAAGTGCGACCCTCTTTTGTACACAAAACGGAAGGGGTTTCACGACGTGCAGCGCCCACTTGGACGGCTTCTCGCAGAGCTGTGGCAGGTGCTGCTTAGACTGGTAAGATTTGATCAATACGAAGAGAGCCCACTTTTACTAATGCCCTCAAGTCAGGTTCGAAGTGGTCGAAGGATTCAACCAGCTCATCACGATTCCCGTCGGATACCCAATGTCCTTTGCAGTGAGTACCCGCCAATTGCGGATCAGTTACGAATGCCACGACGTTGATGAGAGTGCCTTCGACAATCGGATAGGTCACACAGTACTGCGAATGGTGAGATGTGTGAATCTGTATACAGGCGGTATGAAACACATTTACCCTGCCCCTTCCATGATACTGTATTCCAGCAGAATGAGGTGTAGGTTGTGCACGCGTATAATCGCCCACTCACCGCTACGAGCTCCCGTAAAGAGATATTCTCTGGGTGTTCCTTCTTCAACGCCTCCGCAGGCACAAGGCAACGATATACTGTCATCCCGGTAAAGGTTGCTTCGATGTACTGTTTAAGGTCCGTCTCGTCGCCACCGTCGTTGTCCTCTGATGCTACTTCAAACAACGTCTTGCGGACTGCTGAACGGATTCCATCAGCTCCGATGAGTACATCTGTGGTCGCAGTAGTTCCATCCGCGAAGTCAAGTATGATATGTAATGGCGAGTGTACATCTTGATGTTTGGGTTCCATATAATTGACGAGCCGCTTCCTGGAATGCACTGTGCACGAGGCTGGGAGGTGCCTTTCTAGGATGGCTACCATGTGCTGACGATGCATGGAGGAGGGACCATCTTTACCCTCTATGAGAGCTGGTCTCCAGATAGTGGAGTACGTAAAGACTTACAACGATGGATTCTATGGTACCAGATATATCCTCCGTCGCGTATGTCTGATCGCCGTATACAAGGGCCTGATGCGGCGGTCAGAACTGGACCCGACATAATCAGTGACCGAGTCACTCACCAGGGCTGTTGTCTGGCTTGTGCGTGAAGATTTGTTTGAACTCGTCGAACAGCCCAAGCTCGATCATAACTTCGTGCGTTTGTTTCCATACAGTGATTCCTACACCGGCAGTGTCGATGGAATCGTGTGCTTCATATAGATCAATGGGTATAGAAGGGTCATACTTTCCGATCGTAATAGCGAGAACAAGTCCGCCCACGCCAGCGCCGCTGGAAAGGGAGTTGAATGGCGGATCCGAGCGTGAGTGTGGATACACACCAGATGGCAACACGGAACTTGGGTCCCGACTCTGAGGAGGTTGACATCGTATTGCAGTACGATAGGATCAGGGGAAGATATCTGACCTGCGGAAAAAATAAGGTCGCTTTTATGTCGCTCATGAGTCCCGCGGATATATGGACCATTCTCTCGTCAGCGCCTTGACCTGTCGAAGCCGAAAGTAATCTATGTTGCTTCTATCTGTCCTACTACTTTCGGGATGTTGTTTCGAACATGTAACAGGGAAGCTGTCATCTAGTCTCGAGACGTTTTGGGAAAGCGCTCTCTAGTGCCACTGGGATTTTCAGCCCTCCATAAACGTTTTCTTCCCGTGTTCACCAAAAATTTCCTATAACGGATCGAGACTAGCTGTCCGATTATGCGGTTAGGAGCAATGTGCGTGCGAGGACGCGATCAGCAGGGCATAATGCTGACTCACGGTAACCGTTAGACGGTCGGAGGGACACAAGCGTTGGAAAGGAGATGGGGGGATGGTCCAATGCTGATATATTTAGGTGGTGTATGTGTTGCGAGTCCCTGCTATCCTATAAGCTGCCAAGTATGGCCCTCTGTCACAAGTAACTTTTCAAATGAAAACAAACCCTCTCATTGTCCATGCGACGAGCCTTAACCCTTGTCTCCATTTATGTCCGCCGTCACCCATATCGCACACCCGGAAGTTGGGTCGGATATTCTCGATATGATGAAAAGCGGGTGGATACGTGGATGGAGAGCTGGAGGTGAGGGAACGGAGGAACGAGTTCCTTGCACGGTTTGTCGCAACATTGCCTGCTCTACCAATGCGGTTTCATCGCCAAAAACCACTCTGGTGAAGGGCCTCTAGCTTCTCGACAGCCCCGTTGTGCGCAAACAAAAGTTTGGCTGTATTCTCCTCTGCCTATGGATACATCTACCAGCTGAGCCATTGTCAACAGAGAAGCAACAGCTTACCTGTATACTACAGAACGTATCCTCTCCTTCGCAAAAGAATAGTTGCGGAAGTTATAGGAACTGAACGACTGTGCCGTACGAAGGATAGGACTGTAGAGGTTAATCGTCCCGGACGCAAGCAAAAATATTTCTACCCGAAATGGGTATCAGTATTACGACTCGGCACCGTTGAGCACAATGACGGTGACCGCGGTGGCAGTACTTTTCCGCCCACGGGCACCCAGGTGAGCAGTCCTCCGAGCACGTGTGTCGCATCGTCTGTTACCGGCCCCAGAAATTGAAGTAGCTGTATGATTGACATCCACATACTCGCAATATTGGATCTACTTAAGAACCACCTGATCCAATCAATCCGTCCCATTGGCCCCTGTACCTGAGCAAAAGCACATCCATCCGGGGAACCTGAGCGCAACGATAGCATCGCCTGATTCTCGCTGACGTGATCCATTGTGAGGTTAAGAATCTAAGTAACAGGAAAACACGCGTACCGTCAGATGGACCCTCCCGGCTGATGGTCGAGATGGATCGTTTGCCTGTCACGCCCGACAGAAGATGAGCCACCGTGACGGAGACTACCATCACCGGAAAAAGACATACAGCATTTGCTTCCTTCGCATCCGTGGCACTTTTCCCGGCGCGCTCGGTGTCTTTGTGCGGATGGTTGCGCGCAGCAGGTTTTTTATGTGATTTATCCTGTAATGTGTGACGAGCGAGTGGGAACAAACGGGAGGAACAACGAACCTGTCGTTGTACAACAGGCTTGGCGACTGCGCGCTAAGATGATGTATTAGACGCGCCGTATCCATTTGTATCAGGGAAGAGCACCCACTCGCACACGTTGACCTGCAGCCATTTTCGAAGGTCCTTCATCAGTAGCATCCGCCCTCACTGGTGACTGGGGACGAGATCGAGGATGGCGTGACTTTGCAGGGGGTCGATTTGGCTTAGGTGGAGCCGGATCCCTGCCATTCTTCTTCCATAGCCACTTTTTAAATATCGAACGGCCCCGCGATGGCTCGGCAGTACTCAGATCTTCCTCTTGATGAGCCTCTGAGCGGGAGGTCACTGGTATTGCACCGGACGATTGTGATATGGCGTGGGACGGCTCAACGTGTAGTACTTCGTCATTGCAAGGATGGGCGGAGGATTCCGGGGACGATAGCTGCAGTAGTGTCAATACGAAAGTGAGAGAAGAATGTAATGACCTCGGACCTCGTCATAGTCAAACTGAGGGCCAGGCGTCCTCGGCGGCATATCGACCTATGAGGCCATGAGAACTCGCTTCAATTGGGAAAAGAGTGAATGAATACCTCGAGAAGATCGCTATCGACGACTTCGTTCTGCGTCTCAGCTCTTACTGGCTCAGAGACACGTGGTTTGATGTCATGGCTACCGATGGTCGATGGTTGCCTGTCCAGTTGTTGTTCCTCGTGGGTAGATGCCTAAAATGTAGTATATCAATATGGGGGATGGAATCCGACAAGCCAACAACATGAAGGGACAGGTGCTTACGTGGAACGGACCATAGAAGTCTGGAAGAAAGTTGGCAAGGTTACGTATGACAATTTTTCCGTCCTCCCGTCCGGTCGCAATTCGGCTGCTATCCAGGGAGATGGCAATCGACCACATTTTTTCGCTATCCTCAATGGTAGTACCAATCTTGGCGAGAGTTGATGCGTCCAGGAACGAAATTGAATATGCTGTAAGAGTAGCAATGAATTTGTCATTGCTAGCTAGAGAGATGGGGTAATGATTATCGAGAATGGGCGATTCAGCGAGTTGGGACCCCGTGGACACAGCAAAAGACTTGATTCTCTTGTCGTTCGATACAGTGAAAATTTGTTGACCGTCGTTGGACCACGCAAGCGGAGTGACTGGCCAGAATGAGAATGTGGTGATGTCGATGTCGATGAGTTTGTCGCCATTGTGGCTGTCTAAAATGCGGATCGAGCCACCTTGGCCGAAAGTCACAATCTGCTCGCCGGTGGGGGAGAACTTGATTCCTGTGACCTTTGTGTCATGTAGGAACGGGCCGGCAAGTCGCTTCCCAGTCGTACTGCTCCATATGCTCGTGTTGTTGGCATTGGTCCCGGTCGTAAATCTGGTCGAGTCTGGAGAGATGTCCACTGCAGACACCGTGTTCCCGACCTCCACCTCGATCAGCTTCTCCCGGATCTCTGCGTCCCACATGCTTGCACCAGTGTCGGTTCCGCAAATTATCCACTTGTGATCCTTTGACACGGAAATAGCATTCACGTTCATTCCTGCCTGCTTCCCCACTTCTTGTCCGTCGGTAAGCCGCCATCGTCGAATCCCACCTTCCCTCCCGTCCAAAATATGTAGCCCATCAGGCTGAAACGTGACCGCCCACACCTCATCATCGCAACCGGTGTCGAGCACGATTACTTGGTCTTACTAAATTGTCAGCAATGTTCAACCACTCCCCAGAACTGCTACGCACCGGTCTTTGTGGATGACATCCTCACCAATAATATCCAATTCTCGGTTTCAAGGTGTTAAAGAACAAGTGTTTTGGTTTGTTAGTGTGCACAGCGTCGCTCGATAAACAAAAGCTTCCTTGTGTTCACTATAGTGGTCTGTTCACACGAGTGCCTCTTTGGCGCTTATACCTCCGGATGGCCCGTTGCGACAGTCAGGCAAGCAGGCAAATGCTCCGTCATTTCCGAGGGCAGTCTACGATTGTTCATCATGTCTTGGCTGGTTCACTGGCACGAGTGTACCATTCGCATGAGACCAACTTGAAACATACAGTGCACACAATACGCGTGCGTCCCAGAAATGAATGTCCTCGTCCCCTGGTCAGTTTCTTTTCCCGTTGAGAGAGAGATAAACGCATGTCTGCGCACTCACTTAGACCATGTCACATTCACGTCTATGGTCAGGTTTGGCGTTTTTGCACTTCCTATGTCTCCCCGCAGCTTAAATGGTACCACTCACATCCCTAATATGTTCTACCGTCGTCCAATGCCGCTGACGACGGTACAGGCCCTCGACTCACGTTGAGAGCTAGCTCGAGATGGCGGACCTCCACGCGACTTGTAACCAGTATGCTTCCGAATCCCTCATCAAATTGGACGGGCCATCGAGGCTGACAAGTTGGACGGATATGAAGATCTTGAGATTGTTCATCCACCTCGCACCACAAAACTTATCCCGCGTCCTGCGCTCTGCAACATGGCGCTCTCGACCAAGATATTCACCGTGGTGGTTGACATACCCAATGGGAACGATTCCGAGCCACTTGTTGAATCGACACTTCTTGGGATACGATTATGCGTGACGTGGCTTCCAGCCCGTGAATGCCCTGGCGTGCATTCCTTGGCTGACAGAGCGATCCTTACTTCGCGTCATGCACGAAACACAGCGCGCATGACGAATGACTTGCGACGACTTCTTTCTTCAATACCCCGTCGATGTGCTGGATGCAGTCGTATACGCGACTCACGGAGATAATTCTGTGTCGCTCATCGAACCGACACCTGGTACGGTCGCAGCGCGTGCACGTTGGTCTCCGGTGTACTTCCTGAGTGACGTTCACCTCACATAGTGTTTGAGACGTACCGTGCACAACACACGTTTGGCTCTGAGTTGCCCTTCGGTATTTCGCCTCCGTCCTCGACGACCTTGCGACAAAGTACTTGCGGGTCGCATACCCGACGACGCTCGTCGAAGCTCTAGTCAAAAGGGAAAGGGAGAGAGGAGGGTGGCCGTTTACCTTTTGGGAGAACACTCACCAACTTGGAATGATATGTGATCGCCTCCATAATGATATCAGGGCTAGTTTGCTAATCTTGAAGACACATACTGATTGTGGCGAAGCGGGGTTGTGAATGAAAAGTCAGTTGACTCACAAGCTTCGCTCTGATGGAACGAACAATCGGATTCTCTCTGTCGCGCTCGAGTGTGGAGTCAAAACTAGAAACCTCCAATGAAAAACTACTAACGTACAGCCCAGAGAGCGTAAAGGTATGTTCTCTTGTGAATGGCACACGCGCCATTCACCCATGAGCATTTTGTTATCATATAACAATGTTCAAACGTTCAAACAGTTCAAAGCCAATTCTATAAGAACGTACTACTTAATGTGGTCCATAGATGCAAATAATCAAACACGTCACATTGCATCAATACTATAGAAGTAAAATACCTAAAAATACACATGTTCACACTATCGCTACATCGAATAAATTATTCTCCAATCCCGTACGAGAATATACGCTGCTGGTGAGTGATTTACCACACAAGCTGGCCACTATCAAGTTGTTAGCTTCTTCGAGGACACAAGCGTCGATGTAAGGTGATGCATACCCGTCTACGACGTAGTCGCCTCCTGTCATGTAACTGGCGTGCGGGGAGAGGAGAAGCAACGCCTGTCCGGCGATCTCCTTGGGCTAAACAAACATCGGGGGGGATGAAAACTATCAGATAGAAACTGCGATGAAAATCTAACCTCCGCGAATCGACGAAGGGGGACGTTCTCTTGCTGGTGCTGCAGGATCCTCTTATCCATATCTTTGGTCTGATCGGTCTGCACTGCAACCAGAGTCTCCGTCTAAGCACAGTGTGCAGGCAAATTTTGGCTGGCGTACCGTAACCAGGTGAAACGGTGTTCACCCGAATGCGCCTGTCAGCCCACTCAGCAGCGAGTGCTTTCGCGAGGTGGCGAACTGCGGCCTTCGACGAATTGTAAAACGCCTATACAAAGAAATATTTAGCACACAAAGGAGTCATTGGGCGAGAACATAGCACCGACCTGAGTCAAAGGCTGGTTGCGGGAAGCCTGATTGATGATCTGTGCGCTCATTGAAGCGGTGATCACAATAGATCCTTCATACTTGCGATCCGTCCAAAGCCTGCAGGACAGGTGAATGTCAACGACGTACGATTAGGAAAAAATGCAACCCACTTGGCAGCCGCGCGGCAGGTGTTGAAGACACCGTAGACGTTGACGCCAAAAACCCTCTGAAACTCATCATGAGTCAACTCCATGGCGGGCTTGACAACAGAAATGCCAGCGTTCTGGACGCGAATGAGTAAGGGACTAACATTCGGGCACTCAATCACGCACGGCAATGACACCGCAGACCTCCTTAGTGAAGTCGTGTTCGATCCGCTTAAACGTTTCCTGCAACTTGTCAAAGTCACAAACGTCGCACTGGTAGGCCTGCCGGGTAATAAAAAAAGATGAGAAAACAATAGACAGCGAGAAGATCCAGCGCAAACGTACTTGGACTTTGACATTTTGGAACTCCTCCTGGATCTGCCTGGCCACATCAGGGGCATTCGCGGATTGCCTGCGCGTTGAGCGTAATCAGCGAGAAAGAAATTAAAAAGTAATCGTCATCGTCGACGCGTACCTATAGATGATTGCAACGTCCGTGCCCGACTGGGCGAGGGCCCAGCTATAAGCTCTGCCAATGCCACGGTTTCCACCCGTGACGACGACGACGCCTGCAAAATGTGCACAAAAGCCTTACATTAGATGCACGACACTTGACCAACGTAGACGAACCGCGGAGTCTCGTGGACAACACCGGACTTTCAGAGGACGACATTCTAGAGGAAAATAGACTGAATAAAGACTGCGTAGTGAGGGGAGACTGATGGTACAATGGGAGACGATCCTGGGATGCCAATGAGCGAGAAGTGAGAGGGCTTTTATGCTCGCCCCTGAAAGCCCCTTTAGAATGCCTGACGAGGTCGACGTCACGTCCATTCAATACTCTACTTGCCTAATCAGGGCTCAGATCGTCTAGTTTGAATTCCATCAAATTGGCGCGGATCGAGTGACCTCAAGGCCTGACCCTCAATCTACCTTGTTCAGACCCTCGCCTGCGCTCAAGGATCTGGATGGCTCGAACGGGCATCCTTAAATTGTCAGAATGAAAAGTATGGTAGTCCAGCACCGAACGAGGGTGTATCCACAGAGAGAGTACCGCATCAATGTTAATCCACTACCCCGGACCCCTCATCGATCTGGACCTCAAAAGTCTCAGGTCGATTGAAATTCGATCAGGCTCGGGACCACTTACGATCGAGGCCGCCGATCCCCCACATCATTATGCCTTCACAACACCTACAGTGACCTCCACTTCTGCACATTCTCCATCCCCACAACTGCTCTTCGCGAACGCCCCGAGCACACGCGAGCTTGCCCATTGCGTCAACGCCAGGATGTCAGTATCTGGGAGGCTTGACCGCACGTGCGGTGAGAGAGTAATGATGAGTGCAGGTGATGTCGTGTGCAGACCGCTCTGGATATGCTTGTGGTGATCACTCGAATGATCATGCACATGTGAATCATGGTCATGACGATCAGGAAAATGGGTATGATGAGCATGAACGTTCGAATGCGCATGGGTGTCGGCGGAGTCAATCTGCGGTGTGGGCACATCCACAGATCGTGGTTGTCCTGCAGGTACAACCTGCCAGACGTGTGGTGCCGGCAAATGGACGACGTGTTCATGACGCTCAATCTATCGCGTTTCAATTCAGCCGCCTCGCTGAGATACCAGCGTATACGTTCACTTTACGTACCTCTCTAACAACCCTCCAAAACATCTCCATCCGCCCATTTGGCCCGCTAATCCCTACGGGAACCATTAGCCCACCTTTATTCAAACCAGGGGGTATCATCGGTGGCGCTGTCTGCAACAAAACCCCGCCAAGCACGACACAGGCAGCAAACGCCACATGCGCAGTAACGATTACCTCCAGCGCAGCAAGCGCAAGATCGAAGGGTGCATAGTGTGCCCTACGATCACGGACAAATAGGGTCTCAGAAGAGCCAAGAACGTGGAATAAACTTTTTACACCTACACGTCTAGAACCATCTCGGCGCCCAAGATCGCCAGGCAAAATAGAATTGGGGGAAGTGCATATGGGTTCCGAAAGATCCGTTGAACACCTGTCGGCGGAGGTACTGGATATCCCAGTCGTGAGAGAGAGAGGGGGGAAGGGATATGCTTGTTGGTTACTATTAGGGGTTACCTGCTCAGGAGAGGCGTGACAAAGGGTAAGCTGATACCTACTGCTCAGTAGTACGTCATGTTGACCGAACACGGCAGATGTGCCCACTAATGAAAGGAGAACTAGACAGATGAGAAGGACAGGGAAGCGAAGACTGAATGCTGGGTGAGTTCAATGAATGCAGTCTCGATCAGTGACTCACCCGAGCGTCTCAGGCTTTTCGTCGCCCCAATGGTGATGGTGTCCATCACCAGCACCTCTCACAGCACCACTGCCGTGTCCATGCGCGTGGGTATTACCTCCGGCAGATAGCAATAAATGCTCGACAGCTTCTTTCGCCACATAGACACCGGCAAACATCAGATACACACACTGAGCAAAGAGTAGCGTTGTTCCACGGCGCGCGGGACTGGACTCGGTATGCTCAGTCCCGGCAGTAAAGTGATAGACAAGCCAGACCCACCCATACATCCCATTCAGCTTCCCCCTCATCTGTCTTGCAGTAATAACAGGCACAGCGACGCCCAGTGCGTCGAAAACCACCCAGTAACCCAATCCCGTACAAGCGAGCGAGCCAATACTCTGACCACGCGTCCACAACAATGCACCCAAAGCAAATTGAGCAGAAGCAGTGGCCATAGCAGCTGTTCCCGTAGAGGACACATTTTTGCTCTCGTGTGCGATATTACTAGATTGTGAGGACAATATCGAATTCGACACAGAAACTGCAGGAGATTTGGATTGGGAACGTGGGGTAAGTTCGGGTGTTGGTGAAAGCTTTCCCGTATTCGAGTTTGGAGTCCATGGAGAGACGGGCGTAGGCGTAGGTGCAGTTTGCAAATCCTGCACCTTTCCCGATATTTCTAGTGTCGATGGCCGGCCAGGCTCAAGGAACGAAAAGAAATTGTGTGAGAGCGAATGTTTATGATGATGGCCACGTCTTGGGGTGACTTCAGAATCCGAGTTCCGTATACCATTGGGCTCCGAGTTTGATTTCGGTAAGCCGCCGAACGTGAATCTGGCGTTAAGTTCTTGACGAGGTTGGGTGTCGAGGCCAATCATTCCCTCAGACTGAGAGGCTGGAATCGGGACCGGATCTGGTGATTGCGGTGGAGCTTCTTCATCTCCAGGTCGTTCGTCCTCGGAAATGGTGGCATGTGGTCTAGGAAAGAATATAGACAGGTTTCTGGAGTGGAGGCGCGAATGGCGTCTAGTGTGACCAGGTGGAACGCGCCCATCAACATCCGACACGTGAATCTCGGGAGTGCCACTAGAAGGGAATGGATGCAATGGAACATGGGCGGGAAAAGACGAAGCAAGCGGTGAAGGCACTGGCGGCACAAATGACCCAGAAGAAATTGATCGGGTGCGAGAGTGGGTGGTGGTGCTATTATATGGGACAAAAGATGTACGAAATGGAGAAGTTGGAGGAGAGTGGAGGCTAATAGCTGGTGGTCGATGAGCGGATATTCCTGGGCCAAGTGGTGGATGTACGTTGGACCTATTGCGTGCCGGAATACCAGGACCCAATGGTGGGAGAGAGTGAGGAGCCGAGTGGACGCGACTCCTTGGGGGGGATGGAGGAATAGTGGGGGTCTGAACAGACACAGAGGGCTCCGCTGGGGCGGTTCGAGTGGTTTGGTCTACGACAGGATCGTCATCAGGAGTTTCGTTACTTGATTTGCGCCTATGCATTGCAGACATGTTGGTATTCGGTTACGTCTGAACCAGGATGACAGTTTGATGGCGGCACGAAGTGTTATTGGATGTAAATGGACCTGGAATGGGGAAGTGGAATATACGTCTGTGATGAGCGAATTGTCTCCCTACACACTGTAGTGAGGGACTGATAAAGAAAGCAGAAGCAGGAGTGCACTTACGCTTCCGCCGCGTATGAGAGTCAACTGTTCTGAAACTTAGGCGTTGGACCGGCCTCGACCCCGAGTTTTGACAGCTACGACACCATCATCAGCTTGCGTTTCATTTTAATAACATAGCTTACGGTGCCTTGGTCAATTAAGAAAGGAATGAATGCTGGCTGAACCGAGGGCGTGATGGCCGAGTTGAACTCGGTGCGTGGTAACTGCTGGCAACTGGACTCTAATGAGCACAGCCACAAGACGATCCCAGTCTCAACTGAGATGGTTGGTCCTACTAGATCTAATGCGAACATCGGGACCCTTCGAGGCCACGCATTTCTAATACTTCCAAGACCGAATACTGCTACTCATCCATCCATCATATGATTGATTTAACTCTTGTACGGGTGTCTGTACAAGTGCTTGCCGCAAAAACCAGTCTTGCTCTCCTTTCAGTATTTCTGTCGGGTTTTCATAGCACAACTAAATTGACGCGTGCTCACGCAATGCTCAGATTCCGTCACAGGGCCATCCGAGTCAGCTGGCAACCAGGAAGCATCGGGCGAACCTCCGCCTACAACCGTCGCAAATGTCGATGGTCTCTGCGGGATTGCTTGCCATTTGATGCGATGATCGCTAGCTACCCTCGGCTTACATAATACTACCTGGCCCACTAAAGTATTAGTCATACATAGTACTGTACTACCTATTCAGACCAGCATGCCTACCCCCCAGGAAGTTCTCCGTATATCTATTGAGACGCACAACGATACCTTCGAATCATTACTGAGGCTCATACCACCAAAATATTACTTGGTCAAGGATGACAATGCGAACATTGCAGTACGTTTTCGTGTCGAGAAAACACCCCGCGTTTGTGATCCGACTCGAGTCGAATATGTAGGTATCCAGCAGACATCAGAAGCATAGCAAGAATCAAAAAGCACCCAAACAAGCAGTAAAGGAGGCGTCTAAGAAAGCTAGACGCGAAAAGGTGTGCTTTGCTGACTTTCCGTGAACCAAAATCGCCCTCTCATAGCGCATGTTGATTCGTAACCCCAGCTCGATCCAGCAAATCAAAAATCAATCATAGATATCCAAAATGAAGCAGTTCTCGAGCAGGAACGGGAGACGCTTCCGCCGGAAGAATATAAAGAGTCGGACGACGACGACGACGACGCCGTTGCGATGGACATCGACGGTCTAAAAGGTTCAGAAGATTATTCTCAGAATCCAGCAGCGCAAGATATCAACGACGAGATGGTTCCAATGCCTCAGACAGAAAGCATAGCAGCATTGAAGGAGAAATTGCACGCGCGCATGGCAGCGCTTCGTCGTCCTGGTACCCAGAATGACGAGCCAGGGGATAAAGATGAGCTGCTCGAGGAGCGTCGGAAGCAGCGTGCGGCGTTGCGGGAGAAGCGCAGGAAGGAGACAAGGGAGCGGAGAAAGGCTGAAAACGAGAGTAAAAAGGATAAAGGGAAGATGAAAGAGAAAGACCTGAAGAACAAACCTGTGTCCACCAAGGTCTGCCCGTTCATTCCGAACGGGATGTAGCTGATTTCCTTCTTAGAATCACTTCCTCGTGACAGACCCACCGGGAACTTCTTTTTCGGGTCCTTCCAGTATTCATAAAGGTCCCCTTACTAACGTCGCTTTCTCTGCTCTTGCCGATTCAATAAGTAAAAAGGCTGTTCGATTCAAGACTTCATCGAACCCTGCACAGGCTCTTACACAGCTCACCGCGCGTAAGGAGAAGTTGGCAGCCCTTCCAGAGGAGAAACGCAAGACAATGGAAGATCGAGAACGCTGGACGAAAGCCGAAGCCCGTGTAGGAGGTGTTAAGGTCAAAGACAACGAAGGGCAACTTAAGAAAGCGATCAAACGGAAGGAGAAGGAGAAAGTACGCAGTAAAAAGAATTGGTGGGTTTATGTTGTCGTTCACCGCGGAACGACGACTGAAAACTTGGTCAGGGAGGAAAGGAAAGAACAAGTCGTCGCATCGATGGCCGCGAAACAAAAGAAGCGAACTGATAATATCGTCATGCGGAATGAGAGACGAAATGAGAAAAGGAGAGGCGGAGGTGGCAAATCACGGCCGGGATTTGAGGGCAAATCATTTTCCAAAGGCAAAGGGAAAGCATCAGGGAGAAAGAAATGAATACGTTTTCATAACAGTTCGAGTCATAATCAAGGTCTACAGAGTTGCAAGGGTCGCCATACCAGGATAACTCTGCCACGCTCACGACGCAGCGAGCTGAGATTTTTAGGCCATCGACATTGGGCCATCGCGGTATACCGTAGAATACGAGGCAAGGAATTGGGCTCAAACTTCCGAGCCAGTGAGGTAGTAGTGTCAGTAGGGAACGATACAATCGTGAATCCGTTGCACTGGCAGGAGACTACAAGGTCCTGGTTCGCACTTGGTCAGCAACCACGATGACATTCGAAATACCAACTAAACAGATTCTATCCGATGTTCAACTAGAGGACTTTCAGAACTCACAAACTCATACCAACATCGTGACGTTCGTCGAACAACTGAACGAATCGGTTATCCATGTCAAGCTCACCGATAACGTTGACGCCACTGTGCGTTTACTTCGTTTTTATCTTGAAATCAACGGTTGAAACTGGTCATACTGCGCAAGAGTAGAGGATCGAGCCTATCCTGAACATCCTGGTGCAAGTTGAGAGTATCGCTACGCAAACGCCACCGGTCGACAACAAGGCATCACGCTTCGGGAATCCCGCTTTCAGGACCTTCTACGACGAGGTGGAAAAGGTGAGTGAATACCTTCATCATCCTCCGAGCACTTGAAACGACACAATCTAGCAAGCTCCTACCCTCCATGCCAGTCTCGGCGTGCCTGGAGCTGCGACCCCTGAGTTGCAGGCATACTTTGTCAACGCGTGGGGTAACCGCGAACGCATCGATTATGGAAGCGGGATGGAACTCAACTTCCTCTGCTGGCTGTGAGCTGTGCTGCTATGCTCTTTGCATCTTCCACGTTCTCACCGAGGCTCGTCTAGGTACTGCCTAAGACAACTCGGAATAGTCGATGAACGTGATCACAAGTCACTCGTCATCCGCGTGTTTTGGCGGTTAGTGCTATCATCAACCCCTCATGCTCCGTGTTCAACTTCGTGAAGGTATGTCCAGGTCATGCGAATACTCCAGTCAACATATTGGCTCGAACCTGCGGGGTCTCATGGTGTATGGGGACTCGACGATTACCATTTCCTGCCATTCTTGTTTGGTTCGGCACAGTTGAGGACAAATGCTGGACCTACCACGAGACGTGTTCCGGGACACCCTTCACCAAAAGCGATCCACGTTCCTGATATCGTCGACGAACTCGCGAAGGATTACATGTACTTTTCTTGCATAAAATTCATAAATTCTGTGAGTACGTGATCTTCGTTTCCTCGATCAAGTACAGACTCGTTACGTGTTCAGATCAAGACAGCATCGCTCCGATGGCATTCGCCGATGCTCGACGATATATCAGCTGTACGTGATTGTTTCTTCCTTGTTACTGCTTGATCAAATCTTGTTCTCTCATCTTCCCGCAGGTGAAAACCTGGGATAAGGTCAATGCGGGCATGATCAAGATGTACAAGGCCGAAGTACTCGGAAAACTCCCCGTTATTCAACACTTTCTATTTGGTTCTATCCTTCCTTATACCGGAAGACCGCCTCCAGCTTCTTCCGAGGGAACTGGGACACATCATGGCCACGTACATGAAGGATGGGGTGATTGTTGTGGTATACCTGTACCAAGCGCGTTCGCTGCGGCGCAGGAGGAAGGGGCTCGAGCTCGGGTGATCGAAGGGCCGGGGATACGACCTGTCCCCTTTGACTGATGCTGAGATCAACTTGATGGAGAGGGCATGTTTTCCAACCAGGAGTCAAAGATCGGTTGTGGAAACCAAAGATTTATCTTTGGTGATACAGTTTACAATCCTCTCTCGTTGGCGAACCATATGTTTTTGGGACAGTTATTCCATTTATTTCACACAAGGCGCTAGGCAGCATCTAGGTGCAAGTAAAACGCAGTAGAAAACGTGAAGGCGAACATTGGAGATCGTAATAGAACGACAGCTCGGCGGAATTGGAATTTGAAGCATCTCCGTTGGTCTGTACATTGGTGAAAACAGGGACCCGTAGTCACGCCCCAAACATCGGTTTGAACTTGAAGTATTGAGGTTGGTAGAACAGCCATGAAGACTTCGAGTTTCGCGTCCACGTTCCAGCCACAGACTGACTTGAGTTTTGTCGTTACCCTATGACACAGCCGCTTGAATTGGAGTCACTGATGTACACAAAAACACAATTCAATTTTTTGAAGTTCCGTGGAAACGTGAAATCTCGCCCAGCTCGAGCGACGACATTGGTAATAGGCCACTTTATATTTTTGCGTGAAGGCTCAAGATCATCGCCCGGTGGTATGAAATCACACACGAAATTAAACTCGAGACCGGTCGGAGATGGGGTACATATTAATTCATACTCCAAGAACGAATCATGCACGACGTGTTCCACTTCATTCTCATCACATCGTTGTAAAACACATATCAGGTAGACGGGATCTCAGATATCGGCACCAGTGCATCATATCAAGGGATCAAAACATCGGGAAGCTGTTACAAGTGTAGCTAGATTCCAGTACAACGCGCCAGCGCAGGAAGAGGATAAGGAGGCAACCAAAAACCCGTTTCCGTGTTTCACCATCCGAATACTCTAATACAGATAGATCAATCACCGAGATCGCTCAGAGGGTGTAAAGAATGGGACTTACTCCTCGTGGAACTCGACACCACCCACAGCTCTCTTGAGTTGAGGGTCAAAACACCTTACAGTCTCGCTAACGCTCCCAGCGAGAGAGACGGGACCGCAGACACCGACGAACACACCGCTGCAGTATCCACCATTAATCACGGAGTTGACGAGGCCGTCGAGGTGTTTGGCCAGTTTGGGGCGCCCAGGGACGAGGGTGATGCACGGAGGGAGGTACATTCCATCAAGCGATTTAGTGGACGCACGAGTGTAGAATACGGAGAAGCGCAGGCGAGCGGAATTACACTCAGAAATGAGAGCCGTGAAAAGGGGAATGATGGGGGCCAAGGAAACTAAAAGGCTGGATGAGCGTTATACAAATCAAGAAAGAGTATCAACAAACCAGGGTCAGCGATGCACCAGACAACGTCTATATCTGTGACATTGCTCGAATTGCCAGACCGGACGAGATCTTGGACTGCGGATAGCGCAAATGACACCCCGCTTCCGCCCACAACAAACAAGGCCCCAGAGTAGCTTGGGATGAGAGTGTTACCGACACCACCTGGAAAAGCCCAATCAGAACGTGGAACAGGCCGAACTGGTGGGTACGTACCATACGGGCCTTCGACCATCACTCTGATACTTCTGCCAAGCTCTAGACCCCGCTCGCCATATACTGAGGTGTTAGCAATCTCGTACATCTTAGTGGTCCATCTGCCCGCTTTCTTGCACAGCAAGACCAGGCCCTCCTCCGTCCTACTCACGTTGGCGATCGTGAATGGGTGTACCTCGGTCATACCGCAAAAACCCATGGTGGTCGAGAGGACGCGCATGCGAATGTGCTGCCCAGCACGCCATCCAGCGTTAATGGAGGGAATCTCGACGCGAGTAAGTCCTAATTCGGGGATTGGGCGAAGGGTAGCGGTTGTGATGCGGGTTTTGATCGCGCGAACGAGGTGGTCAACACCGTAGAAAACGCAAGCGATAACTACATAGGGCAAGCATGCAGTACAGTGATTGCAGACCTGCAATGACGGCCGTATCAGCACTGCTCCGAATACAGCACAGGAAAAGGGATACGTCGCAACAACGAATGCGGGAAATGGACTCACGGAGAACAAAACCACGATGAGAGCCACGACATGTGTGACAAGGAACAGGTTGTAGGATCTTGACCGCACAAAGTGCGTGGAAAAAATGCCCAGCATGTCGAAACACGTCAGGGCAACGAGGGCCCACATGATAGATGGCTTCGAGATGTTCTTTGAGAGGGTACCGGCGATGCTCCATTTATAAACTGCGAGAAAAAAACAATAAATACTCCATATACAGGGCTGCGCTGCAAGATTAGAAACGCACTGTAGCCAATGGCATGAACGTTGGCGGCAAGGACCGCAAAGCGTCCAGCGAGGCGATGAAGATAATTCAGCTGAATTGATAGATCAGATATTTTGTTCCATGTTACATGGCTTGAAACAGACCTTTTCATACCCAACACCAACGAGCATACCAATCACATTGTTCTTTGTGGCAAGGATATAAATGAAAGGTAGCTGGGAAGCGCTGACCCAGCCACTACGGTCAACGTCGACGAACGGACTAGATCGGTAAAGCCCTGCGTATAAGATTACAATGCTGTATCCTGCCATTAAGAGGACCTGTCCCAGCGAATAATTTTCATGTACACGCCTGTGCAACAAACTCGCCACAGGATGTATCAAGGAAGAAAGCATTGGCATATGCCATGTTTGTTGTGTCGAAGAAGGGAGCACAACGGTCAAGGGACGGGGAGGGAGTGCTTTCTCGTCAACTGTTGATTGGGAAGGAAAATATGGCATGCTCTCCGGATGGGTGGCCTCCGTGGTGTCATCATCGAGGTCAAGTACAGTTTTCTGAGGGTTGGAGTGTAGATAGATGGAATTGGTGTTCAGATTGATGCGTGGTTTGCGCGTCAGGGTAGCCGAATAAAGGAAGTGGCCCTGAAACCATTCGGAACGATGGGCAAGGCGCGCAATTGCTCTCGGGGCGTTGAATAAGGCGAAGACGAGGATGATGATCAAGAGGAAAATGTCTATAGCATACACAAGGGAAGTGGGATCGACATTGGACGACGATGTAGCAGACCTGGCTGAGATGATGGACATTGTAAAAGATCGGAAGAGAAAAGAGGGCTAGTCCAAACCAGCGGACAAGTTGGGGGCACGTCACGACGGACGGTGGAGAGATCGTGGTGGTGTAGGGCTACCGGTTATTGCCTTTTGCCCGTTTCACCTACTGGTAGATAAGCGAAGAGAAGTGTGGTGTAAGATGGGCTGCGGACTTCAGGGTCAGTCGTCTGAAGAATGCACATTCCTTAAATGAACAATTACAGTTGCCATGGTCATAACCACAACCGCCTAGAATGACAACAAGGAATGCACGCGAACCCGAAAACGAACAAGCCGCTGAGCACTTATCTGGTTCAGGTACAAACGATGGTCCCACAGCAAGAATCCTTGGGGCTGGACTGACAACTCGGCTCATGGAGAAATTGTTGTGCGCAGCCGATCTAGCGAGCTCCCATCGCGGCATCGGTCTTGATGACACCTGAAACGGATCATCTCGACATCTGAGCGCTCACTTTACCAAGACTGGCAGACAAGGACATCTACTTTATTTGTACAACTCCCGCGTAGATAGGACTTATAAAAAATAAGCCTTAGTGGTGGCTATTACACCCAGACACGGTATCACAGGCCAGACAAGTATACTCTACCTGCAACGATGCAACTGCCCTTTCCGTATGCTGTCGTGTTTTCCACCAGAAATTCGTTCGGTATGTTCGCTAGTTGCGAGAATCAGCGTGGATGCCATAACTACGGTTAACAAGTTAATGGCATTATGGACCGGCGAACACGAGTTTCTATGCCGATTGTACGGATCGAGGCGGATTCGGATCCAATGCATGTCTGTTGCTAGACTGATGACTAATATATTGTGTCTGTCAGTTAACTGCTCACCGGCTGAACACTAGAATTTCCTGCGTAGCCGACTTGAGGAATCCGAATTAACCGTTCCGCTCGAGTATAGTAACCTGGTGCCGTCCAGTGGGATTACAAGTCCTTTTCAAAAACAGGGATGCACAACGGTTCAGTGTATGCATATCCTTTCGACCATCCTGGCTAAGATCATGACCACAATGCTAGTTGAACATATCACTCATATGATTGCTGCCCATCTGAAGCCCCATTCGTTGATAGCACCTTCGGGGCGTCCTGCATAACAAGCCTACCCGAAGCTGGAGAAGTGCGAGTTCAAATGTGCTGCTGAGATCACTTGGACGCGATGATCTGAATCATCTCTAGGCTCTGAGGGAGAGATTCGTGGCATGGACCCAGCTAGAGTTCAAGACATCTCACAGTGACCAATTCCGACCTGCAAGAAGGGACTAAAATCATTTTTTAGCTGGGTGAGGGCGGGTGGGAGAACTTCAAACGCCCAAGGCTTCTTCGGATCAGCAAGCAGTTGCTACCACGGGCCTGCCGAGCCACCGTCAAGTGCCCGTGGCTCCGATAGCAATTTTATCATCCCCGTGTAATACCACAGCGGAACTACCAGCCAGCATGGATTCCTCTCAAGGTCACCGGAAAAGTTCGGCCGTGACGATACGACGCTGATTCGGAGTCATCGCCAAGCCTCTGAACACTTCCGGGAAACGCCGTCGGACCGGTTCGGTTGTGCGTTGAAGACGGTTGTAACGTTTCCACCCGTCCTCGCCCTCCCAACTGATTCTGACCCGTGTCAAAGTTGAGCGCTTGAGCGCTGAAGCGGTGACAGTTCGGGTCACGCCCTTGGTGTCATCCTTTCCCAATGTCAAAATGGTGCCTGGCGCCCCATCGCACATTTTATCCGAGCATCTTATTCCGATCAAACGTACTGTGAACTTATCACCACAAATTACCTATAATACCTATTCGCAATTATACTACTCTTTTGGATGCGGCGTCATCATCCTGTGAGTACTCCCTCTTTCGAGGTCTGGACCGACAATCGAAACCTGAACTCTTGCGCCGAATAGAGTTGGATCATCTCCATGATACAATTCATCGACGGTCTCTCAATGAGGTCAAGTAGTTCAGACTCGGAATCTAAATGGGAAGATTCAAGCGAGGACAAGATCATGACCTAGAACTTCGAACGGGTGTATGTCCCAGTGGATGGGGAGCTGGGAGGATATTATTCACAAGCATCATGCTTCCCGCCGTATCGCGGGGTGCCCGGGTCAGTACAGAACCACGATTAAATCGTCAGAAATCACTGGTTGCCACGTATCCTTTGCGATGTACGAAATTGTCGGAGCCATCTCGACTCGGGCATCCAGTTTATTGGAAGAGAGGAGCTGGAATGAGGACGGTCTTCGGATCTCACTCACCGTCGCTGTCACTGACTTTCATCGCGTTGACCTGTTAAACCTTGTCCCATGCCCACGATGCAACTTTGTTTCCGCCTTATCGAAGCATGACTCAGCCCATCCACATTCCGAGAGAGTGTACATTTGGGAAGGTGGTACATTTGAACGAGATGAAGAACGAGAGGTCCGTATGAAGACGAGGAGGGCTGGTATGATGCACTGGAGGTTTCACTGGACGCGATCCTACGGGAGGGTAAGCCATGATTCTCATCCGTGAGGTTTTCTTTGTATATCGTGACTCATCCACATCGCTTTAGTCTGTTCTTCTTGCATCGTGGTTCCGTTTTTCTAGGTACAGTCCCATCGTTTTATCGAGTGACACTTCTTAGGTTCTTTCCTTACTCTCTTTATCCGACAGTCATGCATGTCAGTGCTCGTACCGCGGTTGTTAGCAATCCTGACGCAGTAACACACGTTGAGTTGTGCCGTTGTCACCGTGCCCGTCATCTTCGTTACCTGCAAGGTCGCGGTTCAGTTGCAGCAAAGATGCACTACTGCACTACTGCCACCGGTCGCGCCCTCACCTCCGTTGCCAGCAGTCAACATACGAGCACAGATAAATTTGTGATGTGACTGGGATTGTGGGGCGTCTGTGGATTGCCGGTGCCGATGTGTAGGGAGTGTACCCCGCTGGTCCGGCGTGGTAGGTGGATTTGATATGTTGACTGATTGTTAAAGGTGCTCACTGCCAGTGATAACCCGGTCTTTCGAGGGGCTATCAATTTTCAAGGTAGGGGTTGGTTTGAATGGTTGAAGTATGAATGATAGTGATCCGTGATGAACGCACAATTGACATGATAAATTCTGCACAGCGGAACATGCCTTGTGCCCCTAATCATTTCGTCACCTCGGACGTGACGCAACCTGGTTTCGCTCCACAACGATCATTAGTCATGTAGACTCTTTGCCAAGAGTCCCCTATTCCTATCCAATCTTTCTCATCGACTAGTGACTTGCGTCCGCATGCCACCAGGCGTCGAGGCTCAGGACGGCGGACAAATCCCGCGCGACTCTGTCAATGCGGTGCTGGAAGAGTGGGGAAATACCGAGTATCTCCATGAGGTACTCGGCATAGCCGACCCCACCATCGCTTCCACGAGTTGTGCAGATCAGAGAGGGCCTGATCAGCAAGTTCGGCAACGCAACCGATCTCGTGCGGTGTCTTCTGTCTCTCACACAAACCTGGATTACTTTGACCCGCGAGGGGTTAGCGCGCTACGACGCACATTGAGTAGGATGTCTACAGCTCGAAACGAAGCAGCGCTGAGAGGATACCCCGAGGAAAATCTGGGGATATCGGGTCAGAGACCTCCAACTGCCGAGGCGGGTGGAGGAGCGTTCGACTTCGAGGCGGTTTTGCGGGACATGCTCCAGAGGTGCGAGTTATAAATACACAGGTTTCGGTTTCGTACTCACTCTAAGATTCGATTTGCAGGCGTGGTGAGGCTGACATCAAGTCACGCGAACTCGGAGTGTTGTTCGATCAGCTTCGTGTAGTTGGAAAAGGGACTACGTCGTCATTGCAATCCACGCTCGGTTCGCTCTTGAATCCGATGAACCTTTTACGGACCGTTCAGGATCTCCGACACCCGCACTTGCGCGACATCATTACTGGTTTTCATGGCGTTGTTCGTCCTGGCGAGATGCTTCGTATGTCGCTGCACAGCCGGATCGATCTAGAGGCTGACGACGTAATCAGTTGTTCTCGGCCGACCAGGATCGGGATGTACCACCTTACTTAAAGTATTGGCCAATCGGCGGGACGAATTCCATGCCGTCGAAGGCGAGGTTTGCTACAACTCTTTTTCTCCAGACGACATTCGCCTTCATCATCGCGGAGATGTCCAATACTGCCCAGAAGACGACGTACACTTCCCAACACTAACTGTCGAGCAAACGATTGGGTTCGCCGCAAAAACGCGCGTTCCTCGAGCGCGTGCTCAAGGATTGTCACGCAAGCAATTTTGGATGGAAATCACGGATGTTTTGATGACCTTATTTGGCCTGCGACACGTGAGAAAAACGCCGGTTGGAGATGCCGCATTGCGAGGGGTCTCTGGTGGGGAGAAGAAAAGAGTATCTATCAGCGAAACTTTGGCCACAAGGAATTTATTAGCTTGCTGGGACAAGTACGTCTAACTCTTCAGAAGTTCGTTGCGTTTATATTATTCTTCAGTTCGACACGAGGTCTAGACTCGTCCACCGCCGTTGAATATGTGCATGCTCTGCGGATTGCAACCAACCTCGTGAGGGTGGCCACGATTGTCTCGATATATCAAGCAGGAGAGTCGCTCTATGAGACGTTCGACAAGGTTTGCCTCATCTACGAGGGTCGAATGGTCTATTTTGGTCCGGCAAACGAGGCTAGACAGTACTTTATTGACATGGGATACGAACCAGCGGACCGGCAAACAACGTCTGACTTTCTGGTTGCTGTAACAGATCCGAATGGGCGGCATGTTCGGGACGGTATGCATGGGGTTCCTTCAACATCGGAAGAGTTCGAGCGATATTACCGGCAATCGTCGGCCATGCAGGAAAACCAGGAAGACATGGCCTCTTTCCGAGAAGAGTATGTGGGGAAAGAAGAATTGATATCTGCATATCGTGAAAGCGCGAAGGCTGAGCATGCGAAACACATGCAGAAGCAAAGTCCATATACGATTTCTATTCCGATGCAAATTCGGAGCGTGATGGGCAGGAGGGTTCAGATACAGGCAGGCGCCATCTCATTTATCGTCATAAATACATGGTGAGAATTCATCGCACCTCTTCGAGTGTATTTGCCTATGAGACTCTAGCGTATTCAGT
>JBBPUP010000303.1:4928-15279 GCA_038094735.1 Exsudoporus floridanus
CGCCTGACTGAGCATATCTTTACAGGTATAAAACAGGTCCATGGGCTTGTCAAGAGTCTGCAGCGGTACGCCAAGGACTGCGGTCATATGCAGCCTCTCATGATTGGGATCGATCAAGAGAATGGTCTGCACATGCTCCCACATTAACTTCTACCCATGCTTCACGCCCTCATAGGATTGGTATCCGCGTTCAGTTCCACCCACCGTTACACCGCCGGGACCCAGTTGTAAGTTCTGATGCGAGCATTGGCAAGTTTGGACTGAGAATCCCTAGCCCGGGTGCGATGGCACTTGCTGCAACGGGCGACCCGGGGATTGCAGAAGCGTGCTCGCTCGGCACAGCGAGGGAGATGAAGCTTGCTGGAATCAACTGGGCATACAGTCCCGTTGCGGACGTGAACTCGGACTCTCGGAACCCAGTGATCGGTAAGTCAATCAGGTTTGTGTTGTGTCCTCAAACCCACAATTCACATGCAGGAGTTCGTTCGTTCGGGGATGGTAAGCGCTGTTGTGCAGACGAGAGGCTTGGGCTTATTATATGACCGGTTAGATCCACGGGAGGTTGCCAAGTACGCGATAGCAGTCAGCAATGGTCTCACGGAAGGTGGTGTCGCGCCATCTGCCAAGCATTTCCCGGGGCATGGGGACACGCATGTGGATTCCCATCTTGCACTGCCGGTAATCAAGAAAACCGAGGGCGAGCTACACGAGACGGAGCTGGTTCCCTTCCGCGGGCTGATTGAAGCCGGGATCGCCACGATTATGACAGGGCACATGGCGCTCCCGCTGGTGGTGGAGGAGGATGACAAAGAGACGCCGTGTTCGTGCTCCCGGACGGTGACGACAGAGTTGCTTCGGGATCGCCTGGGATTCAAGGGAGTGATCGTGACGGACTGTCTCGAGATGGACGCGGTTGCGGCCAAGTATACGTCGCAAAAGGGGGCGGTGTTGAGCTTGCAGGCGGGGGCGGATGTGGTGATGATCTGCCACACGATGGGACTGCAGACGGGTGCTATAGAGGAGACATATAGGGCCGTCGAGCAGGGGGTGCTGTCGCTTGCGGCGTTGAGGGAGAGCGGGATGCGGGTTGGTGAGCTCAAGGAACGATTTGCGGGCACATGGGAGAGCGTGTTTGCGGAGTTGGATGAGAGAAGACTGGGTGAGATATTGGAAGCGAACGGGAAGCTGAGTGAGCAGGCGTACGGGGCGTCGACGGCAGTGATCAAGGGACCGCTGCCGGAAGTGGGGCCGGGACCGGTGCTGGTGCTGACACCGGAGAGGGAGAGTGTGAACAAGGCCGTGGACGACGCGGAGGAGAAGAACACAGCGGGGTCACATTACACATCGTTTGGAGAGAGCGTGCGTGCGCGTCGGCAGGGATCCATGCATGTGGTCTACTCCCGACAGCCGGGACCGGACGCAGCGGTCGTCGAGGCGCTGCGTGCACGCCCAGCCCTGCTCATCTTCGTCACGAGGAACGCGGACCGAAGCGAGTGGCAGCTGGGATACCTGCGCAGGCTGGCTCTTCCCGCGGAGACGGCGGTGGTGGTGGTTGCGAGCTGTGGGCCGTACGAGGCGCGGGATGTTGAGTACGCGTGTGTGGGCAGCTTCGAGTACACGGCGGCTGGGCTGGAGGGGGCTGCGGCGGTGGTGCTTGGTGAGCGGGCTGGGCGTGGACGAGTGCCGGTAGATACAAAGTGAAGGTCACGTGTACCACACAGCCTCGCTGCGATATCGAGTTGGCGTTGTCGTTGCGGTCGACTCACTCAAATTTTGCCCGTCCATGAAACTCCAAAAGTTCTTTGCCCGCGACAAGCCAAAGCCCGCAAAGGTGACCGCCCTCGGCCGGGACGTCGACCCACCCGTCATCGAGGAGGCAAGTCCCTGCTCGTACCCCGCCCGCTCCCCTTCCTGATCTCCCCTACAGGACGCCATATCTGCCCATCACGGTTCCTTCTCCACACCCGCCCTCCTCCAGTCCCGCCCCGTCTCCAGGCCATCCACAGATGACCATTGGGAAGTCCTCGTCCCAGCCCTCGGCGACGACCCTGCCCGCGTACCCAGCCCCCGCACACTCCAGCAACAGTTCATCGCACCCGCTATCCCCTCCCGCTCCTCCTCTCTTGGCTCCGTGCCCCAGCCAGGCAATTCCCCCCAGATCCCCGCCGCCGTCCCCGTCTCTCCCCGCTCCTCCTCCCCGTTCAGCATCTCCTCGAACACGATCACCACACAGGGCGTCCTCCGCAATCAGCGAAGTGACGACCGCGTCCTCAAGAAAAAATCTCCCCCCATATCAGGCGGCGTCGCCGCCTTGGGAATGCTCAGGGCCCTCGAACCCCACCAGGATCTCCCCCAAGCACAGCACCCTCCAGATCCTTCCGACGACCTTCACTCTTACAACGAGCCCGTCCGGATAGAAAAGGACAAGAAGGAACGCAAGGGCTTTTGGGATGGCATGCTGAGGGACAGAGACAAGGACAGGTGGAGGTCGGAAAAGGACAAGGACAAGGACAAGGACAGGGACAGGGACAGAGAACGACCCGAACGCATGCGCGCCGGAGATCGGCGTGAGGATGATCTTGGCTCTGCCGAGTTGACACGCATGATTGGTGCATCCCATTCGGTGTCAGCCATACCCAATACTGATCCATTCCACCAGGGTACCTCACCGCCACCGCGTCAGAGGACTGGTCCATCGTTCTCGAAGTCTGCGAAAGAGCTTCTGCCAACGAATCAAATGCCAAGGAGGCAACCAGGGCTCTCCGACGTGAATTCAAGCATGTCCTCTCCCGTCTGACACCTCATCCTTGTCATTAATCCCTTCCACAGGTACGCGGAGCCCAAAGCCCAATTAGCTGCTGCAAGGGTGCGCACCACTGCCTCCCCCATTGATCTTGTTCTTACCCCTTCCTACACGATAGCTATGGGCGATCATGCTTCGAAATGCGTCAGACGTTTTCATCCAGCAGATCTCCCAGCGCAAATTCATCGAAGTCCTCGAGGAGGTCCTCACATCACCACGGACATCACCCGTCGTGCGTGAACGTTTGATGGAGGTGCTTGCCGCCGCTGCCTTTATAACATCCTCTCGTCAGTCATCCCGTTGATGTTCAGAGCCGCGATACTTATTCGTCTAATCAGGATCTCAGTTCGCGGCGAAAGAGAAGGACAAGGATGGCTTCCGCGCCCTCTGGTGTCGTCTGAAACCTGCAGACAAGCCTGAAACAGGCGTTCCCTTTGACACTGAAGACGCCATGTTCAGTCCCCCGGTCGTTTCGCTTCCACGTCCAGCTTCTTTATACTCTCTCGAGACCCCAATATTCGCACAATCGTTTTCCCAGGAGGATCTAACCCCCTCATCAGAACGTCCTCCGGTACGTATTTACTGTTTTGATTTTTAGCCGGGTCTCATACAGCCATCAGCCGCAGAGCCGTCGGCGCCACCCACAACAACGGGTCATCCCTCTCGAGGAGGATATACGACGTTTGTTCCAGGAGTGCAGCATTGCTCGTGGAAATGCCGATCTACTGTCTCAAACATTGGCTTTTGCTAGACCGGACGCTCTCGACTCTGATCTGATTCCTGTGTGCTCATCGTTTTATCATGTCTGCTCTTTAATGAACGCTTTTCGCAGGAGTTTTATGCCAAATGCCGTGCGTCCCAGGAACTCATTTATACGCAGATACCCTGGGCGTCTGCCGGTGCAGAACGCTCTCGGGCTGAGAAAAAGGGATATCGGCATGCTCGATCCCGTTCAGTCACACATGGGTCACAACAAGATCTCATGCTTGCAAATACGGAGGACGTGCCAGACGAACTCACGGTGGAAGAAGAGTTGCTGGCCGCCCTGCTAGATGCACATGAGGCTCTTGTTGCCGCGCTGCGGATATATGACGACCTTGCGAGGGTTGCAACCGAGCGAGCTACAGAGGAGAAGAGCAAGAGGGAGGTTAGAATGGATAGACGAGTGAGTTTGATCCTTGACTCCTGTCCGAGTTGTACTCAGGTGGATCCCCGCAGCAATTAAATGACGACTTTTACGTCGAGCCCCCAGGTGCCTATACAGGCTCCTCCGACGCACTGCCGCCACCGCTTCCATCGCCGACTGCAACACCGCTTCAACAATTCGAATTGCCACCCGTCGTACCTTCACCAAACCATCCTCTGCCCCGCATTCCACCCAATCTTGTGCCAAGTGCGCTACCCCTGAACCAATCTCCCGGCCATCACTATGGATCGCAAGCCAATACGCCGACGCTTCTCGCCCCCCCTCACCCACTTGGCCCTCGTTCTCCGGCGCAATTTGTAACAACATCTCGTACGCCCTCGCCAGACCGAATTCCCGGGCGACCCTCTAGACAGGATTCCCTTGATAGCGACAGGGAGCACATGTCAGATGCGGTAGAACGGATGACTATCGAAGACGATGGATCTAACAGCGACGATGATCTCCGCACTCCGATCCGACCAAGCGCCAAGGCGCTTGGAAAGCGGCGAGTGGTCGAGGACCTAGACGGTACTCTATTTACTTTCCAACAAGTGGTCGATGCTGACTCCCTTCTTTTCCGATAGACGGCGAGTCGAACCAGGCATTCTTTGGCAGAAATGACCCGTATAGGGACTCTGCGGCTGAATCTGATTCGGACGAGGCAGGATTGTCCGGACGTCAGCCTACCCGTTATGTTTATGATGCGGCCGCTGAGCGCACGGCGCAACACCTTCGGGAGGGTCTAGTGAATGGTGTCCATTAGTTGCTGTATTCCTCCTGCTTTCTGGTAGATGATTTCCCTCGGATTACAATGCACGCACAATGTTGTATATTAGCTCGGGACCCTATATTTATCGCTGGCTTTCTCGAGGCTGGGTGTGCCACATGGTGTTGTTTGGTCGTGTGTTGCCTCGCCGACGTGATTCTAGCTCAACTTGCTCACCCAACACGTTCACGCCTCCCTACCGGACCCTGCACCCGAGGCCACCGTCAACGATGTCTACCGGAAAGAAAGAAAACGCAGACTCTGACCTCTACGGAGGCAAGCCTTCCTCCAGCATCCCAGAGATTGGCGCTGACGTCCTCTCACCCCAGATTTGTACGACGACGAGTTCACCGTCCCTCTTGACGACGAGTATCAGTCGCCCGTCGAGCCAATCCAGGGCTCGACGCTCGACAAGCCTTCCGAGCCAACGACACCGACGACGACCACTCCGACAGCAAACGGCAAGTCCGAGCCTTCCGGAACCGGCACGCTTCCCGCAAAGCCCGCATCCACAGACCCCTCGAGCTTGTCGTATTCCGCACAAGTAGCGAAGCAGTTCTCTGTTTACCAGCAGACGCCCAGCCAGGAACGACAGCAGCGGACGAGCCTACCCTCAAATCCACAGGCCGGTCCGTCCGCAATTGCGACCCACGAGGGGTCTGCCGACCGTAACTCGCAAGATCGGCCGATACGGCCCTCGGAAATGAAGGACGAAGGGTAAGCCGTTTTTTCCCTTGTAACGAACGGGTGCTTTGCTCCTTATCGGTTCATGCTCCACACTCGCACGTTGGTCACGTGCGTTGTAGCATCGTACAATATTTGTCTGCAGTTCAAGTATTGCCCGCGATAGTGTCACGGACGCACGATGGAGCCTTTGATCTCTCTCTTACACTGTACATGCTCACACTGCTCGCGCCTCTACCCCTTTTTTACCCATTGTCTTTAATTGCCATGCTAATCTGCCCGTTCGACTTGCTATCTCTCTCTTCATTATTGGCCACTCTCTTGCTTACTCTGGTCGCTACCTCACCATACCTCTGGCCGCTAATCACTTTTGTGTCGATTTCACGATACCGCATACCGCTGGACCTCGACCGCTCGTCTCACATTGCTCTACTCTTAATAACTCTTGCCTATGGAACCCGGTAGCAAAATGTTCATTGGAGGCCTTAACTGGGACACTACAGATGGTATAACGCTTCATGCACATAGAATTCAATCCTTTTATCACTGACACGCTCGTGATCCTTTTTACTTGTCTGAGCAGAAGGTCTGAGGACATATTTTTCGGACTTTGGAAAGGTGATCCTTCTGGCACTTGTGTAGGGTGGGTTGTTGGTGATACGGAGGTACTAATGCTGTCTCGAAAGGTGGATGCATGCACCATCATGCGGGACCCCGACGGGCGGTCACGGGGTTTTGCATTCCTCACGTTCGAGGATGCAGAGTCCGTCAACGCTGTCCTTTGCCGTGATCACATTCTCGACGGCAAATCGGTTAGACACTCGCTTCGCTTTCATCCTTTTTGATGTTGACCTTGTTCCGCCCCATAGATTGACCCCAAACGTGCTATCCCAAGAGAAGAACATTTGAGAAATACGCGTTATTTCGTCGGTGGCCTTGCCCCTGCCACCACCGCAGACTCGATGCGAGAGTTTTTTTCTACTTTCGGCAAAGTCGTTGACGCCACGGTGATGGTGGATAGAGAATCTGGGCGCTCGAAAGGATTTGGATTTGTCACCTTTGAAGACGCGACAAATTCAGAACAATTCGTTGGAAAGCTGGGTCTCGTCCTGGACGAGAAACAGGCAAGTGCTTTTACCACTTGACATTAACGTGTACATGCGCCAACTTGCCACCACAGATTGAGGTCAAAACTGCCCAGCCCCGCAGTCAACGCGACCAAGCGCGGAATCTGGGTGGGAATCGTGAGCCGTATTTCAATGACCAAGATTCCCGGACGCCCTCGGCTCCAGTCATTCCATTCAACGCCCAGCAAGCTGGGAACCCCACTGCGTCCATGCTCTACCAACGCATGATGAATCAGATGCCCCCTATGGGCGGCGCCACAGGCATGAACCTAATGAATCCGATGATGATGGGCATGGGCATGGGCATGGGCATGGGCGGTATGGGTGGCATGGGTGGCATGGGTGGCATGAACAACATGGGTGGCGGTATGGGTGGTATGAACAACATGGGTGGCATGGGCATGGGTGGCATGGGGATGATGGGAGGGATCGGACCTATGGGCGGGATGAACCCTATGGCGATGCGCATGGGCATGAATGGGCCAATGGGAATGGGTGTGGGGATGATGGGGCAGCCTGGTGCGGCAATGGGCATGGGCAACATGGGTATGCGGATGAGGCAAGGGATGGGCGTGGGGATGGGGATGGGTGGCGGGGCGATGGTCGGTGCGGGGATGGGTGCAAACGCTGGACGGATGGCGATGAACTCGGGGCTGGGTCCCTCTCGGATGTCGACTCGCGGGCAACATGCCTTCCATCCGTATGCGCGCTAGCGGGAAAGCTCGAGGCCGCGCCGACTGCTATCTGTATCATATATCCTCTGCTAGTGCTCTTTGTGCTCTTCCGCTCTGGTAGTATTTATTGACCGTTTTGTGACCTCTCAAACTTCGGATAGCGACGCTGATAATTATCTATGGATGCTATTTACTGTACAACCGCTGGGCGCCGACGAGGATTCCATACCTAGGCAGTCCATTTTCTCATTTTTGCGACCAATTGTCCTATTCTGTCATTTCCGTCGTCGCTCGCGAGCATCGCTCTCCCCGAATCATCTGTCATCCCGACACAGGCCTTCCACCGCTCCAGATCCCCCTTCTCAACACCCAGTGCACGCACGATCGTCTCAAGGTATCCCAAGTCAGCACTGAGCTGCGCAGCCCCTGCCACGCTCAGCGTTTTGATCTGCGGGAGAACGTCCCGCGTGAGGTGAACGACCGTCGCGCGGCCGAGCGACGAGAGCCACGCAGCGGTGACAGTTTCTGGCGATTGCCCCTGTCCCTGTCCCTGCTCATCCGCTTCTCCCGGCACCGTCTCCACACCATCCGCACCAGCCAGCCCCCCGAGCTCGAACCCGAGCGCGTCGTCCTCCGCGTACACCTCGAACAGCCTCGGGAGGTTGAGTAGCCCGTCGCCGACGCGGTGCGCGATCTCGCTCGGGCTGAGCGAGAACGTGGGTACGACTACGCTCGCCATCCCGGGCACCGTTTCTTGGACGCGCGCGGCGGACCACAGGGGCAGGGTCGGATAGGCCGCGAGGTGCGCGTACAGCGGCGAGAGCAGGACGCGCTGCAGCGTGCGTTGGTTGGCCCGTGCGAATGCCGTCAGTGCGGCGTGTGCGCCGGGGAGGACGAGGCCTGGCGTGGGTGCCGGCGAGGCGGGTGCGACACGCGTGAGGAGCTCTCTCAGCTCGAGCGAGTTCAGTGAGGATTGGGCGAGCAAGAGGCCTTCGCCCTTGGTTGCGCCGGGGGTGTACACACCGGACCCGCCGGCTCCCCATGCCGTTCGAAAGACCGTCGACAGCTGTCCTAATGATGCCTTCAGGCGGGTCTCGAACATGCCAAGACGGTCTTTCACAGCCCGCCCAGCGGCGAGGAGATGCAGCACCTTTTGTATGTGCGCCCAGTCCTGTGACGTGTAGTCTAGGTCCGCAAGTTCTTCGTCCTCTAGACTCGCCGACGCCGACCTTGGTGCAGACCCAGACACCGGTCGCGAATTTGTGTCAATGAGATCGGAAATGGAGTTTGTCCAGGCCCCCACGAAGGCGCTCACAAAGGCATCTAGGGCACGCACGAGGCCAACAAAGGCGTAGCCATGCGTGAATACCAGGCAACGTTCGATGCTTTCCTCCGCAGCGCTGAACACGTCCACGGCACGTTCACGCATGGCCCGCGCAGCTCGATCGCCGTCCAAATCCCTGAAGTTACCGGGGAGCGGCGAGCCCAAGGTGTCATCTAATAGCCGCCTCTCGAGGGTGCCAAAGTCGACCTGGAAGTCGAGGAATGGCTGAAAGAGACATTGATCCCATTCTGCACCTTCGTCTGCACCATCACTGGCGGCACTTGTGCTACCTATACCTCCCCCTCCAAGTCTGCCCGTACTACTCATTGACCGCCAAGACATGGACATTCGCACGGAACGCCTTCTGGAATGTTTGCCTTCACCTGGAGAAGAAGACGAGGATGTGATGGATAAGGGGGGCGCAGATGCACGCAGTTTTTCGAGGATTCTCTGAGCACTTCGCGCAAACTCTTCGGAGGCTTGAAAGAGCTTTATCACGTCCTTCAACGCTGTCACACTACTCCCATTGTGGAAGAGGGCAGCAAGACGTTGGGCAGGAGACGGTGTGAGTACGCTGAGAGTAGTATAAATGATAGCAGAGAGTGTGCGTTCTGGGTCTGGAAAGATATTGGGAAGGGCGGTCCGCTCTCCGTCGAGTACCGTCAAAAAAGAAGAGAGGAAGGTAGGGTAAAATGCGCTCAGCGATTGAGGAGTCTCTTTGTCGGTACAGGGTTCGCCCCCGATGATAGCATTGCTCCACGTCTCCACTATGGAGCTGCGTCGCGTACCATAGTAATAATTTCTGAATTCACCTTCCCGCTCTATATCGACGAATATAGCGTAGAACGACTTGCACGATTCCACGTCACAAGCGGTCACAGCGCGTACAAGATCAGGAGAGAGAGCAGCCTCGAGCTGGTTCGCGAGTGAGGTCAGCAGCGCACGACGAGGTTCGTGCACTCCCCCAGACGAGATGCCAGGGCTAGTGACGGTACGAGCAGACACAGGCATCAACCGAGCCGAGGCCGATAACCTGGAAGCAGCCCGTACATACGCCTTCTCTGCGAGCAAAGCGGTGACCTCCGCCTCCAGAGCGCCCCACGATTCCGCCTCACGGAGGACATCGCGAGTACCTTCCATCCGCTTCCTCAGGGTATCGAGATGCTGCAATCGTTCGAGGACCTTGGAGGTTGCGTCACGTTCTGCAGGGTCGGTGGTCGCTTGAGCCGAGCCGTGAGACTGCGAAGGCGGGAGGGACTGTGCCAGGGCGTTGCGGAGCGCCAGTGCGCTATCCCGCGTGAAGTGGATGTCGTAGGAAAGACGAGGAGCAGCGCGTGCAATGTCATCGATGATATGCTCGAGGGTTGCAGACGTCGATTGAGCTGCTATGGACGTGGCGGTCTGAAGCGCGTCGAGGGTGGCGGCATGAGCGACGAGCGGGGGATCACTGGAGGTGGCATCGTTGGGAACATTGAGGACGGTGTTGAGCCACGTCAGCACGTCGGAAGATTTATCGAGTTGCTCAACGACCGACGCTGCAGTCACCGTCGCTGTCGAGGCCATGCCAACAACGCCGACCTTAGGAATGCAGGCCATGTTATGGAACGAGGTCGCACAAGTCTATAGAGACGTTGGAGTGTAGCATGATCACGTCGGATATGGTGTAACGGCTAACATTGCCGCCTCTCACGCGGCAGCTCGGGGTTCGATTCCCCGTATCCGAGTACTTTTTTCTGTAGGAGTTTCCTTTCTATTCCTCCCCCAGCTCATATATTCAAGCGTGATCG
>JBBPUP010000303.1:15375-25852 GCA_038094735.1 Exsudoporus floridanus
TTGATTCGTTCGTTCGTTCAGACTGCCTCACTGTATAGAAATCCATGACTGATCTTGTATCGAGGAAAGCGTCAAGTCCAAATCGATCGCCCTACCTCTGAGTCTCGGAATTCTATGTCATTCAGAGCTTCTGGTGCGCCATCGAAGCAGCACTGTGACACGTGATCTAGGAACGCACGGTAAAACAAAAGGTTTCGCGAACGGAGTGATTTGCATCTGACAGTAATGCATTCAGCACGCACGAAAAAGTGGCTCGGATACGGGGAATCGAACCCCGAGCTGCCGCGTGAGAGGCGGCAATGTTAGCCGTTACACCATATCCGACTATCAGACGAGTCAGTAGGTATTGTCATGATGTCCACCCTCTGGATGGGCTCACCTCCTTTTCCGATGACATGCCCGCCATATGAACAAGGTATGTACTGATCAGATATATCCAGTGGCTAACATTGCTACCTCGGATTCACTTGTTCATTCTACAGATATGAGACGTGCACGACACCTCAGACTTTTTCAAACAGGAGAGAAGCACCTGCGTCACCTCAGTAGCTTACTTTGGCAAGCACAGCTTGCGGTCGGATATGGTGTAACGGCTAACATTGCCGCCTTTCACGCGGCAGCTCGGGGTTCGATTCCCCGTATCCGAGTTCGGCATTTTGGCACAATCGCGTTGAGTCATCTTGAAACTATATGATCAGATGAGATCTGCCTTTTTGTTGCAGAAAGATTGTCGATAAAGGACCCACGGGCATCATGCGCGAATAGCGCCGATGACGTAAGCAATACACACGGAGGTCTATTCATGTTAAGCACCTGTTTCTCTTTGATCAGCAACAAAAATCAGAAGCAAGTCGCCGTCTGATTCAACGAAAGGACTCGGATACGGGGAATCGAACCCCGAGCTGCCGCGTGAAAGGCGGCAATGTTAGCCGTTACACCATATCCGATGGTGGTGGTGGCAATCGAGCTCGTTCATGAAACACAAGAAGTGAGAACCGAGGCATCTCGAAACGAAAAGAAAAAAAAAGAATCAGGCTATCGCCGAGAGTCATATGGCAAATCGGGGTCTTCAGCGACCCAAAGTCTGACACTCTTCCTTGTTTTATAATCACGCGATCCTGCGGTCGCGTGCTCAGCGCTCAGCTTTGTGCCAACGGTGTGAAGAAGCTTCCACTCGATCGGACGTAACGCTGAAGAAAGTTCAGTTGGCCAGATCGCATGTGCTACGCACCTGAAATCAAGGGAAGCCATCGCTGGCATCAATCTATATTTATAACCTGCGCGAGGCCTTACGGTCGTGCGATGATAGACGCCCGTACAGGATGGCAAGCGGATCAGCAACGTTCAGGGGCCCCTTGCGGACTACACTGTGGCATTTCATCACAATTGTCCCGTCGATCTGCAACACTCTACAGCTTGGTAAACGGTACATGTAGTCCGGAAATGCGTTTAATGATCAAGCAACGTCAACCTCGGTGACCAAGTGACGTATCGCACTACTGATGTCATATGATCGTTTTCATAACGATCAGCAGATTGAAATGGCAAAGATTACCGCCTCGCTTGCCATTGAACCGTCATGGCTATTCCAAACTAATACATCGACCACGAAAATTCATTATAGCCACGTTGTTGCGCGCAATGGCGTGTATCCCGTCACCAACAAACCCAATCCATTGAACATACAAACTTCCACAAAATGAAACAGACGGAAGAAAGGGAAAAAAGAAGACAGGAGACAGAGAGACGGTATAAGAGCTATCATCGTATAGAAATATCAGCAGACCAGCTGCCTCTTCGTACGTGGCCAAGAAATCAAACACGGGTCCATCATAGAAGTGGAAAACACAATCTCACCGGGCCGAGGGCAGAAAATGGGAAATGGAAATCCTACGGCTTCGATCAACTAGTTGGTAGCTAGTTCCCCGCAGACCGAGGAGTGTGCGTTCCTCGCCATCTTGCCGGTGAATACAGCTCCACAAGTGGGACAGTTCCACCTCCAGAGCAAGTGTCTCTCTTGGATATGCCTCATCAATCCTTCTTTGCTAAAAGTAGAGGCATCCGAACAATTCTCCCACTGACATAGGAAGCCGAGGGAACGATATCCGGCACCATATATCCCATGGCAATCCCGCAGGTGTGCAGGGAAACCAAGCCCTTGAACAGCGGTACCACATCGCACGCCATTTCCCGCCCAGCGACAGGTGTGGGCACTGAGCTCCGGTGAGCTGGCAATAGAGACCAACCTCCGGGCGTCCTGAAGAGAGTAAGAAACAGTGATGGGCATTGTGTTTATCTTACCTCGTCGGTAAAATTGTGGTTGAAACCATCATTGTAGCTGTTTGTAACGTTCTGAGACATCGCGGTGACTCGGAAGAGAGAGGTTTTTGAGAAGAGCCCAGATCGCGAAACGCACCGTTGTTCAGAAGCAGGGTACAACCAGGTCTGACATTTATACGACACTGATGCAAATGTCCTGCCACGATTCTGCAGATGAGGTTAGAATGTTTGCGCATACCACAGCTTGGCAATTGGCTCCGTCGCCTACATGGACTCACATGTATGATATATTATGTCCTGCACCAAAGTGGTCGGCTTAGGCACTTTGCCCGAGGATGACACGCATTAAGCTACGGGTTTGCCACATGAAACGTTTGTAGTAGAGCTTGAACGCTGAGACAATCACAAATACGAAGAATGATCGTGTTGGTGTGCGCGGTGTTTCACGGCTTGGGTGGATCTTCGCCACTTGGCAGACATTATATCGGAATGAACCAACGACTCATCGAAGAAAATAGCCGGCGGGATTTCAACGTTTGCCAACGGGCTCGCCACCCAGCGCCCCGTTATTGGGCTCCGAAAATAAAACCCCCCCTCAATTCCCACGGAGTGGCTCGAAAACACCCACTTGTCCTACAGCCATTGGCATAAGGCTACACTACAACAGTGACTAACACATTCAAACGTCATTGAACGATAGGAATGTTACATGAACATGCACAGAATCTTTGCTGGATGCTTTGAATTAGGCAACACACGACGGAAACGGAAAACCAGATAGAGGGAAAGAAAGAATGGAAGACCGCAAATAAATGCAAACGGATTCAACTCTTCGGCGCCTCCTTGTAGGAAATGGCCTGCTGCTCGTTCATAGCAGAGACGATTGTGATCAGAAGATCCTTGCCATCGTCGAAATCCGCATTGATCTTTTCTCCGAGTTCACCCTCAGGGAGTTTAATATCGTCTTTGGGTGTCCCATCTGTCGCCAAGAGGTTGAGGAAACCGTCATCAATGTTCATCTAAACAAAGTAATAAGATCCCGGCAGATAAGTTCATAATAGAAAAGCATCTACAAGGGTGTATTCACTTCGGTGAACGTTGGGGACATCCATGTTGTGAGTAGAGGGAGAGATATCTTCCTGTTCGGACATAATGTAGTGAATTGGCATACAACGTTCTGCGGACTAGTCCGCACGTACCAATTTTTTCCCGGTGAAAATCTGAGCAATATTAAGTCAGAGATATCAAGCGCTGGTGCCACTGAAACATACGTCAATGGCAACAAGATGGACCTTGGCGTGTCCATGCTTTCCAGTCTTGGAGGTTGACATTTCGACAATTTTGCAGGGGCGGCCTGATGGTGCAGAGAGTACATCAGAGAACAGATGCAAATCTCCCCGTAACGTGAGGATTTTTGGAGTACAGTACCTTTAATGACAACATGACCGTTTTTGCGAAGAGCAGAACATTGTGTGGGAAAGGTGAGCGAGGCACCTGCACTGGCCTACAACCGGCATCGAGTACGATCAACAGCGGAGATGAGTGAAGAGGGATAAGAGGGCAAACCTGCTCGAAGACCTGTTCATGCTGCTCATCGTCAGCCATGATTGTGGATGGTGATGGGAAGGGTGATCTAAGTGAGTCTACGTGAGGAGAAGATAGAAAAGATGACAGAAGATGAGAACAAGATTTTGAAAAAAAACAGAATTGACCAACAACACGATCGCGATTACCGTTTTCAAGCTCCGACACTTGTGGGAATTCAACTCGCATGCCGAGTTGCCGCGATCTAATTCACGAGTCCATGTGTACATCTAGTCAACTTGTCATAGTCTACAACGAACATGCCCGGGATGTCAAGGAAACTAGGTCAGTTCGGTAGCGGGCGAATCGCGGAAACGAGGGAGAAAGAAATGAGATCCCGTTCGCCCGTTTGAGGGCTGCGAGTCTGATTGGGTAACAGAAACAATGAACGGGGGAGGGGGGTTGTATACGCCACCATCACGCTGGGCGATACTGCCGGGCCTTTTGTCAATTGGCGAAATGACCGTTATCCTGTCTGCCAACGAAGCCGAGTGAACAAACCAAGTACCGTGCTTTGCTGTGTCCATTGGTTCCTTGGTATGGGTGATGCATCAAGTGCGTGGTCCGATGACGGGAATTGCCGATCAAGCAAAGTGTAAGCAAACGCCCTTGTACGTCGCTTCTACCAAGTCCCGAACCCAGCCCGGCAAGTACTTTGGACAGTAATCTTCTCGGCTCATGTGTTAATCGTCAAACCAGGTTGCTGGCCAGATATACTTTTGATTGCATACTTTGATTTATCATGCATCCGTTCGGGGGAACACCAATATGTCCGCGATGCGGCAAGGCCGTGTATGCAGCTGAGCAGGTGTGTAGCGTTAGCCGTGCGCGTGCCTCGTTTGACTCATGTGTGTGCGCTAGGTCATGGGGCCGGGTCGTAAGGTAAGCACATTCAGTTAGCCCTGCAAATTCTCTGTCATCGTTCACCCTGTGCCACTCTCAGCTTTACCACAAGGCATGCCATGTATTAAACCATCCACTTTGCACTTGCTCATTCAGATGCCGTACTGTGCCCTTAACAGCCATGTCTTGCGTGTACTTCGTGCAACAAACGTCTGGACTCCCTTACCCTCTTAGAGCACGACCAAGAGGTATGGCTTCATCATCATGGTCTATCCACTCATCTTGATACTCACTCGATTTAGCCATATTGGTAGGCATCGCTTTGCCAATCCTTGTTTCACTCACCTTTGACTCCCTTTCCAAAGCAAAAATTGCCATGTACGCAACTTTGGCACCCGGGACCTTCGACAGGCAAATCTTCCTCATCGAGACAATCTCGTTTCTCCTTCAACTCCCTCCTCTCCTGCACGAAACCCATTTGCTACGATGCCTGGATCGTCCGGTACACCTTCCCAAACCTCGGGTAACGTCACTGGCCAGACGTCCCCCGTTCGTTCCACTTTCCCTCTGCCAACTACTCGTGGCCGAGCTAATGGTTCACTGGATCTCACACCGCGTCCTCTTGTCAACGATGGATCTCGTTCCCCCGTCCGCACCCAGTTCACAGGAACAGGACCAATTCTTCGTGCCAACTCTGCCCTCCCCGCGCGGTACTCTCGTGCTCCCACCAACGTACCAAATGATCCGAGCACTCCTAGCGCAGAACCAAACACGGAGGGAAATGATACCGCAGAAGAGGACGAAGTACAGGATATCGTTGAGGAGCGCATGTCCTTTGAGGGTGATATTACCAATACCCAACGTGTCGGTGAAATCCAGCTTCCACGCACGGTTCCACTCAGCCCTTCCAAGTCTATCTCAACTGTTCCCAGAAGCGTGGAGCACGAGTCCACCCCAGTTGATCGCCCAGGATCACCACTCAAGCATAGCTCGACTGGAGTTGTTTCTGGTGGAGCGATGAGTTCATTGAAACAGACTTCCACTGGTACGCGTTACGGGGCTGCGCTCGGCGGCAACACAGCTAGCCCTGCAAGGACATGGCTTAGTGGTACCACGCCTGTATGTCCACGATGTGGTAAGAATGTGTATTTTGCGGAACAGGTTAGCGAATATCTTCCTAATGATGAAGACATATCTTGATGTGGTTGATAGATGAAGGCAGTTGGAAAGACGTGGCACAAAGGATGCTTGCGTTGTACCTCTTGCAACACCTTGTTAGACTCTAAGCGGTTGAATGACAAGGACGGAGATCCACTCTGTGGCGGATGTTACAATAAGGCACGTCATGTTTTGCCACATATCTTCTTCCTCTAACATTCATTGTACAGCTTCATGGCCCACAAGGAAACGGGTATGCTCTGCTTGGAAAGTAGGGCAGTTAAACATTATATCTCATCCCATCCATGATCCTGACACTGATGTTGAATAATGAATCTTAAACGATTCTTCGATATCATTATTCCACTCTTGTGCCTGTACCGTTTACATGTTCTTTCCAGTGTTATCATTAGTGCTAGTGAGCCCAGATATCTACATTGTATTGCGGACTCCTCCCTATTCTCCGAACATCTACTTACTTGGAAGCAATCCCTATCAAACTTCTCAGTGAAGCCTGAATGACTTCGCCCTTTGATTCTCGGACCCATCTACGTACGTGGAGATCTGGAATACCTACCTTTCAGCTCTATCCGGCGCCCTATGATCACGTTGGGAACGATACTTCCTCCAGACCGACAAGATGTCCTGCAGCATCCCGAGCCTCTCCCCCAAGTCCACCAAGCACCGATCTTGGATCATGTCTGCCATGATTTTTTGGGCAGCAGCCTGAGCCTCAGGGGGAACATCAGGTCCAGGATAAAACGTCAGATACGCCCCGATCTGCCTCCTGATATGGCGGGGAGCCACCGTCCAGAAATCCTCCGCCAGTCTCCTTTCAGGAACTCCGCAGACGGCTATGATGAACGGGGTGATGGCGCCCTTGTAGGCGAAATAAAACCTCTCCAATGTCCTCCATGTTTCGCTACTTGGCTCGTCCGCGGACATGAAGAACATGACGAGGCCGACACCCCTTTTACCCTGATCCGAAAGGCCACGCTGGATACGGCCGGGTGATTGGCTCGCGGTAGGCGACAAGGTTTGTGGATCGACCTGCCGGAATCGATGACTCCGCTGAGGGCCAACGGCACGCCGCAGAGAGGACTGCACGCCCGGCACAATGTCAACGAACACGCCCTGGCTTGTAGTGTCGCAGACGACCACCGTGGTCGTCGGCCAAGAGAGCCCTCCGACTACTGCACGCACATTAGGCACCGTGACCCAGGATGTATCATCGCCAATACTCCAGCTTCCTGATGTATACTCTTCTTGCATGACCTGGATGAGTCGATGGCGAGTGTCGTCGTCGAAGCCATTGCTCGGGAGTTGACAGGGACCGCAAGGGATGTAGACATGCCTGTCGAAACGGATCTCTCTTCGTCTGAGATCCTGTTCATTCCTCTGCCACCACGTATCTGCCCCCTCTTCGGGTCCAAGAATGACGATTGTCGCCGGTACTTTCTTCCGACAAATGGCTGTATAGAAGAGATTGTAGTTCCGAGTATGGCGGACTTTAAGTCTTCCCGCACGAAAACAAAAAACGAGAAGGTCAATTCCCGGTGTTTGTTTGATCCCCTGGACGAGAAGCTTTAGATTTTTCTCAGTCACGAGAACGTCATCGTCTATGTCGTCTAATCCGCTCGTGTTCCAAAGGTTGATGTGCATGTGTACATCGACCGCGACGGGGATGCGGGTAAATGGCGAAATGTCCTCAACTTTGTGATTGAGATTCTGTTTGTTGCGCGAGGTAAAGATGTCAATGAAGTCCTCTCTGTCTTCGCGATCTCCAAATAAAAGTACGTTCCGAGGCTGGTGGAATCGATATTTCAATCGTGTTGTCCAGGGTTCAAGGCAACGGCCCACTCACAGGAAGGAAGTTGCGCGAGAGCAGATCTTGCAACCTGCGTCTAGAGACCTCAATTCGGTCGACGTCGTCATTGGAATCCCAAAATTCTGGTGGCACGACGGTAACGCAAGCATGATCACAAAGCTGAAAACCAAATTCCGATAGTTTCCCCTCATTGTGGTCCCACCACGTGTCCATATTCCCACCTGGGCTGTAGGACTCCAGATAGGTGACGATCATCGCTACGGGGATTCTCTTCTTGCATACTTGTTCGAATACGAATTTATACTTTTCCCAATAACCCCGCTTCACTGGCAAGGGTTTCTTACCACTGGCCCCCCGAATACAGTAGAGGAGGAGATCGACGCTCTCCTGAGTCGCGATCTGCTTGTGCAAGAACTGCTTCAAACTTTGCTTTGCTTGCTCTGCGGGGATTCTGCCACCGGTTCCCTCGTCTAATCCGATGGTGTCCCAAAGGTTGACCTTGATTCCCGTGTCCAGGGTAACACTGTAGGGTGTGTTTTCACTGGTGCACCCTACGACGTCATTGGAAATGTTGGCCACTGGCCGTCCAACGATTGCGTTGATGATGGAGGATTTGCCCACACCACATTCACCGAATAGCACAATGTTGCGCGTCTGTGCAAGCAGAGCTGCGTCAGTCAACAGACAAGACGTGGCAGGATAAATACCGCTTGCATACGAGTGGCACTGAGAAACGCGTGTTCCTTACGAAAGCCCCAACCCACTCCCAACAATGCCTGCCATAAAGACTGACCAGAACGTGGCAACTGACAAACTCACCGGCGTGCTATGAGCGTCTGAGAAAACGATCGCAAGTGCGCCTAACTTTCAGCCACTGGGAATGGGTCAAGGGTTTGGGATGCGAGTTGGCCACAATTTGCTCATACTCAGCAGTGTCGCGGGCCCCGATGTCCGGCGAGGCTGGTGTCACGAGTGTGAGTGGCAGATGGCCCATCAGCACCACCTGAAATGCAAATGGCTCAATCATGGCGGTGGATCATCGATGCCATCAGAGGAAGTTGGTGCACGGATGGCTTTCCAACAGGCACTGTACGCAGATATCCAGTGATCCCACGGTGATCGAATCCGCAGGTCGCAGCCGTACCAGCAGCAGGACCCGGTGATCGTGTGATGCTCGGACCCAACACCAGAAATGGATTTGGAACGTGTCGTGATAGAGCGGTGAGCTGGGAATTGTGCGCCTGAGCATGCCGGGCCCGTCGACTTCCTGGTACCGTAAACAATTGGTTTGAGAAGAGCATGGCGGGGTAACGTTTGCTCAGTGCTCATTCTATTGTTCAGTCGCATTTTGGGGGCTCCCACAACCTCTGCATGATTGGCGGTGAGTTCCCCTTCGCTTCCCATCCCCTTTCGCCTATTATAAATCTCTGTCTGCGGTCGTTATCTTCCAGGCCCCTTCCCTGCCGTTCCGACATGGTTATCTCCAGAGCGTCTCGTTTTGCTCTGCTTGGACTGTTATCTGTCTTTTCAAGTGCATTTGCCCAGAATGCGAGCACGACTGCCCCCAGTCACACCACCGTCCTTATCCTCGGCGGTGGTATGACGGGTGTCATTGCGGCTCGAACGCTTCACGAGCAAGGCATCGATGACTTCATCCTCCTTGATGCCAAAACCGAACTGGGTGGCCGAATGAGTGCCAAGACGTTCGGTGTGACTGGTAGACAAGTCGTCATCGAGTCGGGCCCAAACTGGATTCAGGGAACGCAGCAAGGCAATGGTCCTGCGAATCCCATCTGGGAACTGGCACTCAAACATAATCTCACTACCGTCTTCAACGACATGTATGGAAGCGTTAGTACGTATATCGTTTTACCTTCAGGGACCCGTACGGCATGCTCATAGGCCCTAGCTACTTTCGACGACAGTGGTTATAACGACTACATTGATGTGTTCAACAACGCAGTCAATAATTTTGCACAGGCCACTGTTGTCGCAGGTATGTCGAACATTTTTCTCTGTGTTGAATACCCCCTGATCGTCGCGAACTAGGCCCGCGGTTAGAAGAGGGCGAAGTTGATCTGAGTTTGAGATCTGCGTACGGTCTCATGGGTATCAGCCCAAAAACACCACAAGAAGTCGCCAGCGACTACTACCAGATCGACTTCGTAAGCAACGCCCCCCTGTATATAGGACTTGGCTGATCCGTTCATCAGGAATGCAAGTCATGTTTTATTTTCTGCAACGATGGAGGCTAACTACGATTGCTTCCCACTCGATGCAGATGCACAGGTATGTAAATCTGATGTAGAGCCTCTTGAACCGCTGTTTGAATCATTTTCAGTCACCATCACAAACCTCATGGCTCGCTTCCGCATGGGTAAGCCCTGGGTTGTCATATTCTTGGTTGCGTCTTTACTTCCGATAGAACAATAATTTCACATACGTCCCCGGATATGGAGGGTTTTCAGATGTCAACCAGATGTGCATCGACCAGCGAGGATACGCATATATTGCCCAGGCGGAAGCAGCGGAATTTCTACAGCCACAACAAGTGATCTATAACGAGACCGTCGACCTCATCGAGTATGGCAAAGACAATGTCACGGTGCACACGACAAGTGGCCTGACAATCACTGCTGACCACGTCTTGTGCACATTCAGCGTTGGTGTCTTGCAAAACAGTGATGTTGTGTTCCAACCTCCCTTACCCAACTGGAAAGTCGAGGCCATCAACAGCATTGAAATGGTTAGCCGTCCGTTGAGATTAGGTTTGGGAACTTGAAT
>JBBPUP010000305.1:0-28757 GCA_038094735.1 Exsudoporus floridanus
TAGAACTCGGGATAGTCAGGAAGGCTATTGGCCTGATATCTGTCATTTGAGTTACAATCTCAGTAATGGCTGCAGTGTTGGTTGATAAACATTTCTTCCTTGGAATGTTACCCCTATGATATGTAAGGCTTGAGCCAGTAGATAAGCTTATTCTACCAGAGGTCAAATGTGACCCAAATAATGACACTCCTATACCCCTTGATAGAACTGAGGTCAAGATCAAGGAAATCAACAACTCCTTTGTGTTATACAACAACTTCTATGATGACATAGAAGCAGAATTATCAAGACCCCTTCCCTACATCCAAAACTCTCGGAAACCAGCCCAAGCATTCTTTAGAGTCCCAGGGGAGCCAGCCTTAGAAGTGGCTCTCAACCAAATAATTGAACAAAGTATGGAACCCAAGAGACACACTCTCTCACTTTCCTAACTCAGATCAAGAGACTCTCTTCAAACCTCCTCCAAAGTCCCGACCACTATTACTCAAGATGTCGGACTCTGCCACAATCCACTAGCTGCTGGCAATGATTGAAAACCTATTGCAGCAATCAAATGAGCTTGAAGCTCACACCACCACCGGGCCATCCACTGCCTGAATGGAGGTAAAGATAAACAAGAAGGTGGAAGCAGTGCCAGACCCAGGGCACTTTGATGGATCATATGACTCATTTACTCAATGGTGAAGAAAGATGGGTATCTACATTGAGATGAATCAAGAAGCATTCTTATCTAACAAGGAGTGCTGCCTAGTAATATGGTCATGCATAGGCAGCAAGGATGGCAAAGACTGTAATGGAGTGGAAGAATGAGCCACCTCTCAAATCCACAAATATATTGAAGGCAGTGACCATGTCTGGCCCTCACCAGAAGAAATAACTCTTCAAATCAAGAACCAGTTTCAACCTGGAAACCAAGCTGACACCTTCATAGAAAAGTTGGCTAAATACTAACAAGGACTGAACCAAAGAGTCAAGGCTTACCTCACCCAGTGGCTTGGATGATATGAAAAGGCCAAATGTGGCCACCAGATTGGCATGCTCTTCCTAGAGCAAAATATCAAAAAGGAAATAATGAGAAAGATTTTCCTAGATGGTAATAGGAAGGACATATATGAATATGTCGATCAAATTACAAAGGTAGGAAATGCTATAGAGAGCTTTGAACTCTGCAACCAGGGGTATGTCTAGATGATGAATGTATGACAAGGACCATCCAAGGATTCCGATGCAATGGACATTGATATGGTGAGTAGGGGGCAGTGCTTCAACTGCAAAGGACCTTACCTTGCCAAAGATTGTCCAAAACCAAAGAAGTGCTGTAAACAGTACAAGTTCCTTTGGGAAGGGCATCACAAGGATTGCAGCTGAAGAAGCCATGTCTGCTAGCTTGGCTTTGGGGATACAGACCAATTAGATGTAAATGATGCATCAGCAGCATCAAAAGGAGTTGCAAGATTAAAGGCCTTGGAAGGCATGGACTTTGAGGCTATGAAGGTCTACTTTGCAAACTTAGCAGTTATGGAAAAGGGAAAAGGCAAAGCCTGAGTCACAATCTGGGTGTGACAAAGGCTAAGGACCTAGTAGCACATAACAAAGATACTTTACCATGAGGGCAAGAGATTTCAGAAGCAAAGCTCCAGTGTCCCAGCAACCATTTCAAATATTTAGAAGTTTATGCAAAAAAAGAACAAGAGTTCTTCAATTCCTAGAATAGAATGCTTTCTGATACCAAATCTTATATTTCTATATCATCTTCTTCAACTGAGACTGGAACTTATGAAAGTAAGCTTGTTGTATAGGATTGTAGGCTTAATTTGGTCAAAAATAAAATCCAAAAAAATAGTGCAGTTACCATAGAAACCGCAGACCAGATTCTTATCAGATCCATGAAACAAAAAAGAGAGATCTGCCTTAATGTTGACATAGCACCATTGATGAACAAGGAGAAGATGAACTCCACAAGGGCATTGCTAGACAGCAGCACAAATGACATCTTCATTGACAAAGAATGGGTAAAAAGAAAGCAAATATCCATAAAGAAGCTTGATCAACCAATCTTCATTTTCAATGTTGACAGAACAAGAAACTCTGCAGGAAGCATTACTCATACTGCAGAACCCATTGTTGATTACCAAAGATACTGAGAAAAGGTAGAAGCCAAAGTTACCAACCTAGGCAAAAACTTAGTTATTCTAGAATACACATGGTTGGCTAAGCACAACCCTGACATAGACTGGCAAAAAGGCACAGTCTGTTACGGTTGGCCTAAGATAGGACGACTGTGAACTCGAAAGACGATAGAGTCTTACTGCTAGAAGTACTAGCAGGAGTTAAAGGTTTGTGCTGCTAGGGATTCTAGCAGGGGTTTAGGGTTCGAAGAAGAGAGGGAGACTCTCTGACGAAGGGCACTGCCTCTAGGGACTCTAGAGGGGTTTGTGGGTCAAGGAGTCAAGCGTCTACTCAAAGTAAGACGAAGACTTATAGAGATCCAATGGTCACACTAGGATTTACAGAGGATGATGGTAGTTCGAGTAAGACTAGCGTGAGGAACAAAAGGTATTGGATGCTAGGTTTATATACTAGAACGTGGCAGGAAAGAGATACCAAAGAGAGTGCATAAGGGTAGGTCGAAGATATAGATGTACAAATGTTACCATGCACAGCCCTACAATGCTGGTAACTATGAGAAGAGAAACGAAGGAGTAAAAAGGTAGTTATAGGGTTCAAGGGAAGCGAATCATAACACTACCCCCTGGTTATGGTGATTTCTCCGTGATCACCTAGTTGAATCCTCCATACTCTGGTCCTGGAGAGCCAGAAGTGTTTGTGTAAGCAGTCTCGTTCCAGGCGAGGTCGAGATCATGATCGTCGTCGTGTGTGACTGGGCAAGTACGGCGACGTAGAGCGGGACAGTGGATACAAGCGGTACGTTGGTGTAAGGGCCACCTCCTCTTCGGGAATGATGAGAAACAGAGAGGGGGGTGGGTGAAGGTGGTGAGTAGGAAGAGGTCGAGGATGTTGTAGAGGTGTGGCGAGGATGAATGCGGTTGCGGGGACATCTTCCCTGGGTATGATTAGGAGCCCACTTGAGACAAGTGGGGCATTGGTAGAACCTGCAGTTGACCCGTACATGGCCTAGATGTTGGCAGGCGAAGCAGGCTTCATGATACTGGGAGTGAGATGGAGTGAGGGGAATCGTCCTGTCGTGTCCTCGCCAGTTGGCTTCCATAGCTTCAACGAGTTGCTGTTCCTCGGAGCCCAAGGGAGATGAGCTGGCAGAGGGAGTGGTGGGAGGACGTATGACAGATAGGGTGATTTGCCACAGGTAATGCTCTACGTCAGCAACGAATTCTGGCATATCATGGTGGCTCATAGACTGACTTGGGCAATGGAGGTGCTGACAGCATAGAGAGTGTCTAAACGCTCAACTTGAAGAAAGATTTTGTATAACGCATAAAGGGACGACCTGATGTCCATATGGGCGTCGAGTGTAGAGGCGAGGCATGAATCCTTAAGGCGGTCCAGCATCAGATCTAAATCTAGCTGGGTAGGTAGATCACGGAGGCGATGAGCATAGAGGGGGACATCAACAGAGAGAACTCCAGGGTGAAGATCCTCTGACGGAGTAGATGCTAGTGATGTAGGGGCTAGGTGGTCGTCGGAAGGAGGGGTGAATATGGCGGTAGGGTGCGGCATGGGGGGTCTAGTGACAGCTTCGATAATGGAAGAGGAAGATTCCAAAGAAGAAGGAGAAGACATAGAACAAGAAGAAGGAGGAACGGTGAGAGAAGGAAACGTAGGGGAGGAAGATTCAATTGCCATGATGGTGTGAGGGGAAGAGAGTTAAGAGGGGAATGCGGAGGGATGTCGCTTTTTATACTCACTAAGGGCAGACTTGGAATGTTTCAAATTCCGTTCTGGTTCCCACAAGTCATCTTCCACCGAGAATCCTTTTCATCAGATTAGGAAGGAACAGTTGGACGGGGGTCCTCGGTGGCGTAGGATCTTATCAATTTTGTATTCCTCCTCACCTTCAATAAAGTCAGGAGGTGATTTTGGGAAGTTGGGACCGTGTACGGTGTTTTCGCCATAGGGCAATAAGAGAGAGGCGTGGAAAACAGGATGAATCTTCCACGTCTTCGGGAGTCAGAGTTTGTATATGATAGGAGATAGGACCTTTATAATGATGAAGGGTCCTTCTCGTTTTGGAGCGAATTTCGGGTTGGTTATTTGTCATTTCAAGTTGTGGGCTTTGAGCCAAACTTTATCTCCCTTTAAGAAAGGGGAAAAAGGTTTGCGTGTTTGACGGGCCATCACCTGTCGGGCTAGCTCATGGGCAGCTAAGGCTTCGTCTCGTGCTGCGGTTAATTCTTTGAGTCAGGTTTCCACGGCTGGTATTGTGGTGGAACAGAGGATGGTAGGGAGAGTGATGGGTTTGTATCCCATCATGAGGTAGAATGGGGACTTTCCAGTTACGGAATGCAGGCAGTGATTGTGGGCGAATTCGGCATGTGTGATCAAATCTGCCCATGTGGTAGGTTTATTTCCGCAGAAGATGCGGAGATATGTCTCAACTTCTTGGTTGACTTGTTCAGTCTCTCCATCGGTTTGCGGATGATAAGCTGTGGAGAGCACGAGGTCATACTGGAGAATACGTCCTAGTTCTTTGGCGAACTTGGAGGCAAATTGGGGTCCTCGATTGGAGATTATCTTTGTATAGAGGCTGAATCGAAGGTATACTTTATGGAAGAAGAGGGATGAAATCCCTTCTGCAGTGACGGTTTTCTTGATAGGGCAAAGAATTACCCCCTTACTAAGGCCGTGGTCCACCACGACCAAGAAAGAGTCGAAGTCAGAGGAGAGGGGAAGGTCGGTGATCAGATTGCAAGAGACCTGCCAGAAAGGAAGGGAGGAGGAAGACTGGATAGGCGCAGCAGGTGGAGTAGAAGGATGAGTGTTGGCCTTGTTCTGCTGGCAGGTCGCACAGCCGGCGACGAAGGCGCGGATAAAAGAGGCAAGGCCAGGCCACCAAAACTCCGCTGCGACCAATTGACGAGTTTTGAGGAAGCCAGGGTGACCAGCTGTAGGGTGGTCATGACAACGTCGGAGGATATCCTGTCAGAGATCACCGTCAGGGGGAACGTAAACACGGTCTTTGTAGGTGAGGACGCCGTTGACATGTTGCCAGTCAGAGAGGCAAGAATGAAAGGCAGGCGGGATGGAGCTGTCCATGGATTGGAGGGCTTGGAGGACGAGCAGGTCGGAAGAGGATGAGGAGGCGATGCAGGAGGAGAGGGCAGAATCAATGACATGGACAAAGAGCAAGGGAGGGAGGAGAGTTACACCGTCATTGTCAGAATCCGAGGTGGGGAGGAGGTCTGGGCGGCGAGAGAGAGCGTTGGGGCCAGCCAGTTGAGAACCTGGCACATGGGTGAGGTGGAGGTCGAAATCCACAAGGTCAAGGAGCCAGCGAGCTTGACGGCAGTTAAGACGCTGGGGTGAGCGGAAGAAGGTCAGGTTCTTATGATTGGTAAAGACTTGAATTGGGAAGGGGGAGCCGTGGAGGTAATGGCGCCATGTTTTCAGAGCTCGGTTGATTGCTAGGAGCTCTTGATCATAAATGTCATAATTACGTTCCACTGGGGAAAATGACTGCGAGAGATAGGAACAGGGGTGCCACTCCCCATTGGTATCGGTTTGAAGGAGAATGGCGCCAGATGCATATTTGGAGGCATCAGCGGCCAAGGCGAAAGGTCGGGAGGGATCTGGGAGTTGTAGGGTTGATTGCAAGAGGAAGAGGGATTTTAAGGTGGAGAAGGCGGTGGAGTGGACGTCGTCCCATTTCCATGGGTTATTTTTCTTTGTGAGATTGATTAACAGTTGGGCGATGTTTGAGTATTCGGAAATGAATCGTCGGTAGAAGTTGGCAAAACCTAAGAAGGATCGGACATCTTTCACTTTTGTGGGGGTTGGCCACTTGGCAATACCATCTAGTTTAATGGAGTCCATAGCAAGTTGGCCTGGTCGAATGATCATTCCTAGGTATTCTACTTCTTTGGCAGCGAAGGTACATTTCTCGAGTTTCAGGTGGAGGTCCAGCTCCATCATCCGTTGGAGTACCCGTTTGGTTCGTTTTGTGTGCGTGGCGTCATCCAGGGAGAAGATAAGGAGGTTGTCCATGTAGATGACTAGCCATCCTTCTGCTATCATGTCTCTGAATGAATCGTTCATGAACTGCTGGAATGTTGCTGGGGACTTGCACAGTCCGAAGAACATGACAGTCGGTTCGAACAATCCCCAGTGAGTGACGAATGCAGCTTTCCATTGATGTCCGTCTTTGATTCAGACATTGTTGTATCCCCATCATACGTCAAACTTGGTGAAAAGTTTGGCTCCTTGTAGTTTATCGATGAGATCAGAGATGAGTGGCAGGGGATATGCATCTCTGACAGTGTGGTCGTTGACATAGCGGTAATCTTGACATGGGCATAGTCCTCCATCTTTCTTCTTGACAAAGAAGAAGGGAGATGTTTGTGGGGAGTTGGAAGGGCGTATTTTTCCTGAAGCAAGATGTTCTTCAATGAAATCTTCGGTGGCTTTTCTTTCGTCTGGAGTTAACAGGTATAGCTTTCCGATTTTCGGGGTAAAGAAGTCATCTAGATTGATCTCGTGGTCATAGGATCGGGAAGGAGGAAGAGAGGCGGTAGCTTCTTTGGAGAATACTGGGGCGAAGGACTCATATTCCGGGAGAAGGGTAACCTTAGGTTTGGATTTTTCGGCTGCGGCGGCCAATTCAGTAGCGGTGGTGAGTTTGGCAATAATTGGAGAGTGATTTGGAATGAATCGATTTCCACAGCGTAAGAGACGGAAGATAGCTTGATTGTCTAAGGCTCTTTCAAGGAATTGGTTTTCACTCTCATGTTGGAGATAGGAAAACAGATGGTGGTCCATGATGTGATGGACTATGGTTTCATGGATTGGAGGGTCGGGGAGTTTTCGGTATGATTGGTTGTGGCGGTCTAGATCTTGTGAGTGAAGGGTATAGAGAAGTTTCAACTGGTCGGTCAACTTGGGGATAGAGAGAGTTCTGGTTTGCCAATCAATTTTTGGGTTCATAGCTCTCAGCCAAGGGAGTCCGAGGATCATATTCTCCTTCCCACAGGACATGACATGGAAGGTGACATCGTGTGTGAGTCCTCCAATATTGAGGAAGAGGTGACAGGTGTGTTTAATAAGTCCTTGTTTATTCTCAGAGAGATCAGCATTTCTGATAAGGACAGGGGAAGGTAATTTCGTTAGGGGTAGACGGTGTTTTCGGGCGAATTGGTGGTCAAGGCACGAAATATCAGCTCCGCTGTCAACGAGGGCATGGGCATCAACGACTTTCATGGTGTGCGTGGATTCGATTACTTGAAGGGGAATACGCATAGATTTGGACGAAGTCTTTACAATTACACGCACACTATGAGGAAGGGAAGATTGCATTGATCGATCTTCCCGCTTTAAAAATCCATTGAGAATATCATCCATCACACCACATCTTCATCTTTGTCCTCAACTTCTCTTAGAGAGGGAAGTTGTTCTTCTTGTTTAACACGTCTAACCTTCTTAACCAGGGAGGAGAATGTTGGACAGGCTCCACTGAGATGTCCAGGTTTGCGACATCTAAAGCAGAGTCCTTTTTCGATGCATCGTTTACACTCTTCAGGTGTTAGTTGGGTGACCTTCACCATGTCTACATCCATGGCGTCAGGGTCTCGGTTCTTCGGGGTGGGATTGGAGAAGGAGTGGTAAGTTCCTTTCGTTGGTTGACAATTTCATTGGGCGATTTCTTCGGCGTGTTCCCATTGGGTTTGGAAGTGTATGGCTTTTGCATACCATTCTTCCACTTTGGACGGAATGGTGTCCATGGACATAATTCTTTTCATCAAGGATGGAGGAATACCGGCAGAGAAGTAGCCGATTAATATGTTGTGGTCTGCAATAGTAGCAAGGGCTATGTTGTTCTGGAATGTAGATATATATTCTGTGAGTGATGGGGAGTAGGTTCCATCGCATTTCCTAGTCATCCTGGTAGTGGTTAGCCAGGCGACTGCGGTTCCAGTGACATCCCTTTGTTTAAAAGAGGTTTCAAAAGTGGTGATGAAGTCTGCAAAAGAACCAAATGATATGGTAGTTCCTGATATGCGGTTGATGCGGAAGGTCGAGGCCCAGGTGAGAGCTGAGCCCTTGGTCATATACAAGAGGGCAAAGGCGATCTTCTTTTCATCAGTGTCGTAGACTGCTTTGTTTACGAGGTCGAGGCCCAGGTGAGAGCTGAGCCCTTGGTCATATACGAGAGGGCAAAGGCGATCTTCTTTTCATCAGTGTCGTAGACTGCTTTGTTTACGAGGTCGAGGCCCAGGTGAGAGCTGAGCCCTTGGTCATATACAAGAGGGCAAAGGCGATCTTCTTTTCATCAGTGTCGTAGACTGCTTTGTTTACGATGAGGTAGAACTGGATGGTGTTCATCCAGGCTCAGGACTTATCAAAAGACCCATCGAAGTGTTCAGGGGTACCAAGGCGAAGTTCAGTGGGCTTAGTAGTGGTCATAGTAATCGAAGGTGGTGGTGGGGGTGGTAAGAATACTACGTGGGTAGGATGTGTAGTTGGCGATGGAGGTGTTGGGGTGCGAGGGAGTGCTAGCCCGGCTGATAGTTAATGTGATAGGTCAAGGGCGGGGTCAGGGTCGTTAACATTTTGGATAGGGACGTTGGAGTCAAGGAAGTCTTCCTCAGAAGGAGGAGAGGGGGCGGGTGATGAGTCGTGTGTGTCGGTGAGGCCATGTAAGCCCCAACGAGGATCGGAGGGAGGTCGATGAGAAATGGTGAAGACCTACGACAATGGTAGTCTTGGAAGAAGTACACTAGTCTTTTGTTATGGTTGGCCTAAGATAGGACGACCGTGAACTCGAAAGACGATAGAGTCTTACTGCTAGAAGTACTAGCAGGAGTTAAAGGTTTGCGCTGCTAGAGATTCTAGCAGGGGTTCAGGGTTCGAAGAAGAGAGGGAGACTCTCTGACGAAGGGCACTGCCTCAAAGTAAGATGAAGACTTATAGAGATCCAATGGTTACGCTAGGATTCACAGAGGATGATGGTAGTTTGAGCAAGACTAGCATGAGGAACAAAAGGTATCAGGTGCTAGGTTTATATACTAGAACATGGCGGGAAAGAGATACCAAAGAGAGTGCATAAGGGTAGATTGAAGATATAGATGTACAAATGTTACCACGTGCAGCCCCACAATGCTGGTAACTGTGAGAAGAGAAACAAAGGAGTAAAAAGGTAGTTATAGGGTTCAAGGGAAGTGAATCGTAACACAGTCAAATTAATGAGATGCCCAAGGACATGCTATTTTCTTCAGAATTTGTATGGATACTAGAAGAAAAAGAAACAAACGATATGCTGTATACATATTAAAGAATAAAGGTGCTGGAGATGTCTAAAAAGGAACTCACAGTCAAGGAAATGGTACCCAGGGAATACCATAAATATCTAGAAGTGATCTTAAAGAAAACATCAGAACAGATGCTCAAATGCAAATCCTGGGATCATGTAATTGACATGAAATCTGGATTTGTCCCCTGGAAAGAAAAGCTCTATTCCATGTTGGTGGAAGAGCAAAAGGAAGTTGATGCCTTCATTGATGATTGTTAAGGATTGCAGATGGATGGGGACATAACCAAGGGTCTATCCAGTAGCAACCTCAGAGATCAAAGCTGATGGGACTTGGCTTCACCTCATATGGTGCACCCTTGTAATGTCCAGTCCTGGATTTTGGAGGTCAGAGGGTAGAGCAGAATCTAAGCTGGCATTGCTTAGTTTGTTTACAAGTGGAGGACAATCAGAAGAGAGAGGATATCTTAGTCAATATTTGTACTAAAGTTACATGGAGATACATGGGGGTTTATATACTATCAGAACTCATAATCAGAATGAGTAAGTGAAACACAGGGAAGTTGGTCTGGACATGGACATTGGACAATGTCAGTCAGAGATTGGACAACGTCAATCAAAGTTCAGTAGTGGTCAAAATGTCAAAGATGATTGGAAAGGTGTCTAGTAGTTGGATAGGTGCCAATGAATAAGGTCCAAAGGTTAGGGGCCAAGTCCTAATCGAGAAAGGACCAGAGTTCATAAATTCAAGAGCTATAGAAACACCGGAGGAGTGGAGTTGGATCCAGGAAAGTTATGGAATATGACAGTATTTCCTCCTTAGGCCTGAACCTCTGAAGGCCACTAGTGGAGAGACTTGGACAAGGGATGTGGTGTGAGACATATGAATAGTGACCTGATTTGGAAATGTGGAGTTAAAAAGGTGTGGAAAAAAGTCAAGTCAACAAAGTGGAGTCCAAAAAATTTCCTGGTGGATAAAAAATCCATGGCTAGTGCTCTATGCTCCCTTATCCCATACTTCCATGTCCACCAACAATCACTTCCCCAACATCCAGACTATTACAGATGGTGATGTCGGGCTGGTACACGACCTATTGTTTTCCTTTCTAGATGCCCCCGACTCTCCACCACTATGGGACCTACTTGTCAACAACGAGGGAATCTCTGACGAGCTGTGGGACCAGTTCATAGGAGGGGCTCGACCCTCCACTTGGCAGATCCCCTTCTGACAGATCAACCCCCATTTCCAATCCACGGCTTCTCCTGCGATGATGAAATACCTTTCATTATTGCCTCCCATCTGATCATCGCTCCAACCTATGCTCTTGCTGATCAACAGATACCATCTGATGGTCAGCCTCATTCATTTATCCTCATTCAGACTTACCTCTTCAGTTGCCTTCTCTTATAGGCAATAGTTGCTATACGTAGTAGCTTTCCAATATGATCTAGAGAAGCCTGCCCTTATCTAGATCTCTCCTATATAAGTAGCTAGATCGGTTCATGTAACTTTAACCTTGATCTATGCTATTCTATCACTTCATCTTGGTTCCACTCAATTGTGATCTTTGCTTCATATAGATTGTCCAATCCGTGTTACTCCCATGCTAGCCAGTGCTAGCAACTTCTAGTGTTTCAGGGGCTCAGCTGTAAAGCTAGGAAGACTGCCAATTATCTAGTACGACTGACCTCAGTGTTGCTGTATCCTGTAACGGGCCTAAGGAACTGCATCACCATAGGAAGGGATATGAGGCCCAGACCACACCAGCCGGGTGGATACCGCCTTTCACTTGGAGCATCCCCAGCTCAGTGTTGCAAAGCATAACCAAAAGTCCTATGCCTAGTAGGTGAGGTTCCGAGAACGTTCCGCCTATTATCCAAGAGTCCCATACCTAGTGGGTGAGCATAAAAGCCAAGGTACCTTGGTGCTGGTAGGAACCAGCTGATGTGATCCAGTGTCACTTGCTACATCACAGTTGACATAACAAAAGATCAAGGTTATTCTGCTTTAGTGCCATTGTGCCTAAAGTATTGGACTACCCTAGAAGAGGTAGAGCATCCGAGCTACCAGGTGGTAGCAGCCAGCCATCACAATGAGTCATTGGGATCTTGGAAACTTCCTCAACGACGAGGAACCCTCAAACCTGAACTCTCCTCTTGCCAATCCCCCTCCCCAAGCTCTACAAGAACAAGCCTACTATGCATCTTGCACCCTTCACTGACCACCCCAGGTTCTACTCCCTCTGTCTTCACACCCACTGGGACCCCATCAGACACTCCTTCCCAACAGCCATCCTCTGATCAGGATCAGAACCTCCCTCCCTCCCCCATCGACGTAGAGCTCCCCAATCTCCAAGATGACAACTCAGATGAAGAAGACATGGAAGAATTCAAAGCCACTCTCCCCAAAGAATTTAGTGGCAATGCCGAAGATGGCTTATGGCCATGTCAGCCTACTTTGCTCTCACAGAGGAAAAGATCAGGAAACAAGCCCAAGTCATTATTTTCCTCAATCAAATATCTAAAGGCCAAGGAAAGGCCTTCGCAAAGACATGGTTCAACAAAATTGCCAACGGTGGCATCACATGGGATACGATCTGTGACACCTTCAAGAGCACCTTTGTCCCTCAGGATTCTGCAGCCCATGCACACATCTCACTTGCAAGCCTTCACCAGAACACCCGTGATATCAAAGGATTCGACAACTTCATCTCTGCTTTCTCCCTTCTATCTGCAAGATCTCAGATCACTGATATTAATGCTCTTTCCGAATGGTTCCTTCGGGACATTAATCCCAAGATCGCCACCCAACTCGCCCTCTCTAGCATACTTAACTTCTCTGGAGTCACCATGGAGAAGATCTACTCAAAAGCCTACGAGATCGAAGAAAGCCTTTGTCAAATCAGGTCTATCAAGATGGGTTCCCAGGTTCCCTATGGCGGAGAGTCTACTTGCCGTGACCCCAATGCTATGAACGTGGATCATCTTACCATCTCTCCTACAGAACATGCAAAACATTATAAAGAAGGTCACTGTTTTATCTGCAATAAGGAGGGCTGCTCCTCTCATAACCATTCTGGTTATAGCAGCTCTCGCAAATCTAAAGGCCATCCCCCTCCGCTCTACCACCACCTCCTCTGCTCAGACTGCTTCCGAGGCAGCCCTGGACACCTTCCTGAAGATAGTTACTCCTCAAAACCACAAGCAAATGCTTTGCGCCTGTACCACGGTGCTGAATGACAAGCTCGCAAAAGACGGGCTCCCTCTTGAAAAGGAAGGTCCTTTCACTACCTGGAATAAAGACGTCAATGTCCTCACCACTGATGAACATCCTTCCGTTTCTCCTCCTGTTTCATCTTTTTAAAGGGGAGGGATGGACCAATGTCATCTCCTCCCTTGGTTACCTTAGCTCCTGTATTTATTTCTAGATTGAGGCATAATGCTATTCATTTACCTCTCTTGATCTGGAAAAGGAGTGGGGAAATTGTTGAAACAGAAGGATTGATAGATTGTGGAGCAACTGGATGCTTTATTACTAAATAGGCAGTACAGAGGATGAGATTACCAGAATTCAAGCTAGATATGCCACATCGGGCATATAATATGGATGGAACAGAAAACAGGTCAGGACTTATCACCCATAAAACTAACATCATTATAGATTATGGAGGCGTCAAGGAAAGACAAGACTTCCTAATCCTCAATTGTGGCAAGAATGAAATCATTCTAGGAATGCCATGGTTCCAGGAAATCAACCCGGAGATTAACTGGACCAAAGAATGGGTAACAATAGTGCCATCCAAATACAAGTGGACCCAGACCAATGCACCTGGGATCCTGGAACAAAGGTACCTGATGCATTTTCTTGACCATGATGACAGGTACAATATCGAAGACAAACTTGTCAAGAAGTTTGCACAATGGGCCCCGGCAGAATGGTACTGCTTTATGCACAAGCATGGGGAAGGACCAGAACATTGGGTCAGAAAGACCACCATTTCAATGACTTTGGTGCAACAAGCAGAGAAGGCCACTGTCACACTACTGATGGCGTTCGAGGAGTTCACTGGTGTCTTCATGAAGAAGACAAACTCCTCTCTGCCCCCATCCAGGTCATATGATCACGGGATTGAACTGAAGGACTCTTTTGTGCCAAAACAGGCCAAGACATACCCCCTAAGCTCTCCTGAACAGGAGGCCTGTAGGGAATTCATCGAGGAACACCTCAAGTTGGGCAAGATCTCCCCTTCGAAATCCCTGCAAGCTTCCTCTTTCTTCTTTGTCAAGAAAAAGGACGGAAAGCTCCGCCCCTGCCAAGACTACCAGTATCTTAATGAGCACACCATCAAGAACACCTACCCTTTGCTGCTTATCTCCGATCTTATAGATAAGCTCAAAGAATCATTGATTTTTACCAAATTTGATATTAAGTGGGTCTACAACAATGTGCAGATCAAGAAAGAAGACCAGTGGAAGGCAGCCTTCATCACCTCCCAGGGACTCTTCAAACTGAATGTCATGTTCTTTGGAATGTGCAACTCTCCTGCAACATTCCAAGCCTTTATGGATGACCTCTTTGCCGACTACATCACTGAGGAATGGCTCGTCATCTATATGGACAACCTCCTCATTCACTCCTCCGACCAGGCCACACACGACAAACGAACCCGGAAGGTTCTGCAATGGTTTGCAGAATAGGAAATGTATCTCCAGCTGGAAAAGTGCACCTTCTCCACCTCCAAAGTCGACTACCTTGGTATGGTAGTTGGAAAGGGTGGGGTTTACATGGACCCAGTCAAGCTGGATGCCATCAAGCAATGGAAGACCCCCGAGGGAGTGAAACCCGTTTGCTCCTTCCTCAGATTTTGCAACTTCTACTGGAAGTTCATACCATCTTTCTTGGACATTGCTTGACTCCTCCTAGATCTCACCAAATCTTCCACCCCTTGGACATGGGGGCCAGCTCAGGAAACGTCCTTTTACACTCTCCAACAGGCTTTTATGAAACAACCTGTTCTCACCTTCCCGGACACCATGAAACCCTTCACCCTCATAACAGATGCCTCCCTGGCTGCCTTTGGAGCAGTGCTCATGCAGTCAAATTCGAAAGGAGACCTCCAACCCTGCAGATATTTATCCCGGTCATTCTCCCCAGCCAAACGAAACTACGACATTTTCGATTGGGAACTTCTGGCTATAATCCATGGGCTTGAAGAATGGAGGCAATATCTCCTAGGGTCACCCCATGCAGTGACAGTTCTTACCGACCATAAGAGCCTAACATACTTCAAGGAACCACACAAGCTGTTCTGACGACAGGTGTGGTGGTTATTATTTTTGCAGGACTTTGACATGGTTTACAAAGCCCTCCCCAGTACCCAAATGGCCCCTGCAGATGCGCTTTCCCACAGGGATGATATTGACACCTCTGGCGATAATGCAGATATGCAACTGCTTCCTTTGGAAGCCTTTGATCACCAGATCAATCAAATTGACATTGCTCTGCAGGACAAGATCGCCTCATCCACCTCCTCTGACCCCCTGGTTCTTCAGGCTCTCTCTGCCATGAAAAAGGAAGAGCCACTCTTTGGTCATTCCTGCCCTGAGGAATGGACCTTTACCGATGGGAAGTTATACTTCTGCAACTGATTGTACATCCCTGCCAAGGCTCTACACATGCTCATGCAGGAACTCCACAACTCTCCTGCAGATGGCCACAAGGGCCATCTCTGAACTATCACTAGGATCTCCCAGGACTACTAGTAGCCCAGCCTCTCTATGTTCATCTGGAAATATATATCCGGATGTGCCGTTTGCCAGGCAAACAAGGTTAACATCCACCCCACCATCCCCCCAGTCACCCCCCTCTCTGTTACTGCCAGTCGCCCCTTCCAACACCTGTCTGTGGACCTTATCATGGACCTCCCCTCTGTCACTGGTTTCGACTCTATCATGGTCATGGTTGACCATGGCCTTAGTAAGGGGGGTAATTCTCTGCCCTTGCTCGAAAACCGTGGACATGGCCGGAATCGCCAAGCTCTTTTTCGAGAACGTATTCAAAAGATATGGTCTCCACAAGAAGCTCATCTCTGACTGGGGGCCGCAATTCGCCTCCACATTCACACATGAACTGACATGCCTCCTGAACTACGACCTGGCCCTGTCAACAGCATACCATCTCCAGACTGATGGAAAAACAGAACGGTATAACCAGGAACTCAAAACATATCTTTGAATCTTCTGTGATGCCCAACCACACAAATGGCTCGAGAACCTCCACCTCGCAGAGTTCTCCCACAACTCAGCCACTCACTCGGTCACTGGGAAAATCCCGTTTTCTCTCATTCTGGGATATGAAACCCAGTCTTACCCCTCACTCGGAAAGACCTTCCTCCCTGCATTGGAGACTAGACTGTCTCAACTGGATGAAGCCCGGAAGGAAGCTGAAGCCGCGCACAAGCTCACACAACAACGCATGAAGGAATGGACCTTCTCACACTTCTCCCCCTGGAAAGTTGGAAATAAGGTTTGGCTGGAAGCCAAAAACCTTAAACTGCAAGTCCCCTCCCAGAAACTGGTGGCCAAATGAACTGGTCCATTTGAAATCACCAAGGTCATCTCCGTGGTTGCGTACTGCCTCAAACTCCTGAAGACCTGGAAGATCCACAATGTCTTCCATGCCTCTCTCGTATCATCATACAAGGAGACTCCTGAATATGGTCCCAACTTCTTACAGCCACCTCCGGATCTAGTCGGAATGGAGGAAGAATATGAAATTGAGAAGATCATCAATCATTGGGGAACACTGAGACAAGGGCAATACCTGATCCACTGGAAAGGCTATCCGGACTCCGAATGAACATGGGAGGCAGAAGGAAACCTCAGCAATGCCACTGCCCTCCTCTAGGAGTATAAAAGACTGCACAAACTGTGAGGTTCGATAGCATGATCAAATCCACTCTCCAGTCTCTTCTCATCACTATCTCTCGAGTCTCTTAAGCCCTCATCCAAGCCCATCTCCAAGTCCAATACCCCAATCTAGACATTCCCAGACACGCTGTGAAACACTCCTGCTTCTGTTGAATCATCTCCTGTCCCTATCACCAGGACTACTAGCCGATGACCCTCATTCCATTCTCCATCCGTCTCGGAAGACTCTTGGTCTTCACACATCGCCTCTTTTATGCATCCCTACTTGAGAACCCACAGATGTTCCAGGCCTTCAAGGACCTCCCCTCCTCCACTGCCGACAACTCGGTTGTCTACATCGCTAAGCTGTTCTGGGCATACTCTGCCCTTCACACCCTTCTCACCAGGGCTGCCTGGTGCTTGGCAAGTGCCTCTAACCCCCTCTTCTCAGCCATCACCGAGAACCCCCCTGTCATCATTGGTCTCAAACAGGAACTATCCACCACAAGAGAACTCACCCTCAACCTCTTATATGTCGAGGGATTTAACTTCTCCATCTCCCTTCTCCCAGGAGAACTCATCAATGCTGTCCTGCTTCCCATTCTTTCTGCTCTTTCGGAGGAGGAGAGAGACTCCTTCTTCAATGATCAATCCATATCCCCTGGGGAACCCCACTCCCACCATACCTACGTCCTCCACCCCATCAGCCGAAGCAGAAGCACTGCTGAGGACCATCCAAGAGCTGGAGAGTCTCCTCAAGCGTCAGACTCCGACACCACCTGCGTTCCAACCAGACTCTCCACTCCAGAACCCGTCTCCCCTGCCTCCCTCTTACCACCCGATGGAGGATGTCCTACCCATCCCTCCCATGCCCTTCGCCACCAGGAAGCAGTCATTTTCAGATCAGGGATACCTCTTACCCCCTCCTCCAAATACCTTCATCCCATACTGGCAAGAGCTCCAAAGAGGAGCATTGACTCTTCCACCATTCCTATGAAATCCTTATCAGTTCCCCTTGCCGTTGGAACCATGACAAATACTGCAGGCCTGGATGTTGATACCCATCCCTCACGAAGCCTATCCTCTCCCCCTTCCCTTCCTGTCAGATCCCACAGTTTCCTCCTCCCCACTCCCCTCTGTTGCTTCAAGTGCAACACTTCCAGACACTTTAAATCCAAGTGTCCTCAATACCGATGTCCCCTCTGCCATCTCCCGGCCCCTGGACACCCACAGTATCGTTGCCCAGAGCTATGATGCTCTCACTGCAACCTCCAAGGTCACTTCCACTTCTGCTGCCCCTCCCCAGATCCCTTCTTCTCCCAGAACTAGGACCTCACCATCTACAAGGAGAACCCCAGTGACAGCAGCCCTTGAGGAGTCTGAGCTGGAGCTTCAGACGTACGAGGAGAGTAATGTTACAGATGGTGACGTCAGGCCAGCACCCAACCTATTGTTTTCCTTTCTAGACACCCCTGACTCCCCACCACTATGGGACCTACTCATCAACAATGAGGGAATCTCTGACGAGCTGTGGGACCAGTTCATAGGAGGGGCTCAACCCTCCACTTGGCAGATCCCCTTCTGATGGATCAACCCCCATTTCCAATCCACGGCTTCTCCCATGATAATGAAATACCTTTCATCATTGCCTTCTATCCAATCATTGCTCCAACCTATGCTCTTGCTGATCAACGGATACTGTCTGATGGTCAGCCTCTTTTATTTATCCTCATTCGGACTTACCTCTTCAGTTGTCTTCTTTTATAGGCAATAGTTGCTATACATAGTAGCTTCCCAATATGATCTAGAGAAGCCTGCCCTTATCTAGATCTCCCTTATATAAGTAGCTAGATCGGTTCATGTAACTTTAACCTTAATCTATGCTATTCTATCACTTCATCTTGGTTCCGCTCAATTGCAATCTTTGCTTCATATAGATTGTCCAATCCATGTTACTCCCATGCTAGCCAGTGCTAGCAACTTCTAGTGTTTCAGGGGCTCAGCCATAAAGCTAGAAAGACTGCCAATTACCTAGGGTGGCTGACCTCAGTGTCGCCGTATCCTGTAATGGGCCTAAGGAACTGCATCACCTTAGGAAGGGATACGAGGCCCAGGCCACACCAGCCGGGTGGATACCACCTTTCACTTGGAGCATCCCCAGCTCAGTATCGCGAAGTGTAACCAAGAGTCCTACGCCTAGTAGGTGAGGTTCCGAGAACGTTCCGCCTGTTATCCAAGAGTCCCATACCTAGTGGGTGAGCATAACAGCCGAGGTACCTTGGTGCTGGTAGAAACCAGCTGATGTGATCCAGCATCACTTGCTATGTCACGGTTGACGTAACACAGACCTAATCTGAGAACTGGATTGTCAAAGACCTGGAGGATAACAACAAGCTCAGTGAAGCCAAGTTTGCTAAGCAAAGATGGTGTTACATCAACCATGACATAGCAAGTGATGCTGGATCACATCAGCTGGTTCCTACCAGCACCAAGGTACCTCAACTGTTACACTCATCCACTAGGCATGGGACTCTTGGATAACAGGTGGAACGTTCTTGGAACCTCACCTACTAGACATAGGACTCTTGGTTACACTTCGTGACGCTGAGCTGGGGATGCTCCAAGTGAAAGGTGGTATCCACCCGGCTGGTGTGGCCTGGGCCTCGTATCCCTCCCTAAGGTGATGCAGTTCATTAGGCCCATTACAGGATATGGCGACACTGAGGTCAGTCACCCTAGGTAATTGGCAGTCTTCCTAGCTTTACGGCTGAGCCCCTGAAACACTAGAAGTTGCTAGCACTGGCTAGCGTGGGGGTAACACGGATTGGACAATCTATATGAAGCAAAGATCGCAATTGAGCGGAACCAAGATGAAGTGATAGAATAGCATAGATCAAGGTTAAAGTTACATGAACCGATCTAGCTACTTATATAGGGGAGATCTAGATAAGGGCAGGCTTCTCTAGATTATATTGGGAAGCTACTATGTATAGCAACTATTGCCTCTAAGAGAAGGCAACTGAAGAGGTAAGTCTGAATGAGGATAGATGAAAAAGGCTGACCATCAGACAGTATCCGTTGATCGGCAAGAGCATAGGTTGGAGCGATGATCAGGTGGAAGGCAATGATGAAAGGTATTTCATCATCATGGGAGAAGCTGTGGATTGGAAATGGGGGTTGATCCGTCAGAAGGAGATCTGCTAAATGGAGGGTTGAGCCCCTCCTACGAACTGGTCCCACAGCTCGTTGAAGATTCCCTCATTGTCGATGAGTAGGTCCCATAGTGGCAGGGAGTCGGGGGCATCTAGAAAGGAAAATGATAGGTTGAGTGTTGGCCCAACATCACCATTTGTAACAGATGGTAGGTCAAAGTCCAGAAGGCAGTGGAGAAGGCCTGGAGAAGAGCGGAAGAAAAGAGAAGAAAGGTGGAGAAGCAGAAGCAGAAGGTGAAGAAGGCTCAGAAGAGAGTGGAGGAGCAGGCATGGTGAGAGGAGGAGAAGTGGAGGGAGGCAGAGAGGGTGCAGAGGATCTTGGAGGATAAAGCCAAACAAAGGGTGAGTGGTATTATCCTTACTTCCTCATTGCTAACAAGAACAGGTGGTGTTATGATTTGTTAACTTACCCATTGTTTTCCTTTTGATCACGTTATCTTCCTTTCCATCCGTGTTACAATCTCTATGATTCTTCGACTTCTCATGATTACAAGCATTGTAGGGCTGCGCATGGTAATTCCTGTACTTATATATCTTGACCTGCCCATATGTTTCTCTTTTGTCCGCCTCTTTCCACATAGTTCTCATATATAAACCCAACTAGTTGTACTTTCTGTTCCTCACGCTAGTCTTACTCAAACTACCATCTTGTCCTCCAATCCCTAGCATGACCCCTTGGATCTCTATAAGTCTTTGTTCTACTTTGAGTAAATGCTAGACTCCTTTGACCTTGAACCTTTCCAGAGTCCCTGGAGATAGCATGCTTCAGTCAGAGAGTCCCTCTGTCCCTTCAAACCTAGAAATCCTTGAATGCTTGAGTCTATAATTGACCTATCTTAGGCCAACTGTAACAAAAGACTAGTGTACCCTCATTTGAGACTACCACCATCATAGTTCTCCAACATTTCCCATCAATCCCCCTCTAATCCTCATTGGGGCTTACGTGGCCTCACCGATACCCACGACTCCTTTCCAGCCCCTTTCCCTTCATCAGAAGAGGACTTCCTTGATCCCAATGTTCCTATCCAAAATGCCAATGACCCAGACCCTTCCCTAGACCTATCACATCAGCTATCTGCTACCTTAGCCCTCCCTCGCACCCCGACTCCTCCGTCACCAACCACTCGTCCCTCCCAGTCAGTATTTGTACCCCTATCACTGCCAACACCATCATCCACCATGTCCACTTCAAAACTCACTGAACTCCATCTTGGAACTCCTGAACACTTTGATGGATCGTTCGATAAATCCCATTCCTGGATGAACATGGTCCAGTTCTACCTCGTCATTAACAAAGCTATCTATGATACTGACAAGAAGAAGATAGCCTTTGCCCTATCTTATATGATGAAAGGCTCAGCCCTTACTTGGGCCACCACATTCCAAATGAATTGTATCTCTGGAACCACTATCTCCTTCGATTCCTTTGCTGACTTTGTTACCACCTTCAAAACCTCATTCAAACAATGAGATATTACTGGCACTATAGTAGCCTGGTTGACCACCACACACATGACCAGGAAACGAGATGGGACTTACTCCCCATCACTCACCGAATACATCTCTATGTTTCAAAATAATGTAGCCCTCACCACCATTACCGATCACAATGTCCTTATAGGATATTTCTCCACCAGTATTCCCCCCTCCCTGATGAAACGTATCATGTCCATGGACACCGTCCCTGCCAAGATAGAAGAATGGTACTCAAAGGCAATCCACTTCCAGACTCAATGGGAATGAGCTGAAGGGATCGCCCAACAGAACAAACAATCCACCAAAGGGACATATCATTCCTTCTCCCAGACTACCCCCTCCAAGACACACAATCCTGATGCAATGGACATGGATGTCATCAAGATTTCATGGTTAACACCTGACAAACGAAAACATTGTATCAAGAAGGAACTATGCTTCTGTTGCCAAAAGGCTGGACATCTTAGCACTACATGCCCCACCTTCTCCACTCCCACAAAGAAAGTTCGACGAGTCAAAAAGGACAAGGAGGAAGAATCTATACCTTCCCTGCAGGAGGTAGACGATGACGACGAAGATGTTGTCAGATAGATTTCTTTTTCAACAGATTTTTAAAATGGAAAGATTTTTCAATGCAATCTTCCCCTTCTCATAGTGTTCATGTAACTATAAAAGCCCAACCCAAATCCATGTGGATTCCTTTGCAAGTCATTATACCCTCAAACACTATGAAAGTCGTTGAAACCCATGCTCTCATTGACAGTGGAGCAGACATCTCCTACCTCAATTACCAATTTGCTTGAAGAAACTGTCTTCCTCTAACTAAGCTTGATACCCCAGTCCTTATCTGAAACACCAACCTCTCCAAAAATAAACAAGGACTGATCAGATATACCAGTTGTCTATTCCTCAACATTGAAGGCATCGCCCATGATGTTATCTTCCATGTCATATCCTGTAGCAAGGAGAATCTCATCCTAGGACTTCTGTGGCTATGATGTGTCAATCCAAAGATAGATTGGCAAATCAAGACAATCTCTATTCCTGAATCAATGGACCAGTCGAAACTCCTCTATGATCTCCACTCTCACGACACCGACCGACATGACCATGTATTCCCAAAACCAGCGATATCTCAGATCCACGACACTATGGTCCATTGGGTGACCAACCATCACTTATTCTCTTATCTCCACCATGAAAGCAAGAATCAATTCCTTGAATGAGCATTGGACAACCAAGCCATATTCTGCCTTCTCCATTGCAGCAATCGATTCATTCCAAATCACTCCCCTATAATCGCCAAACCCACCACTGCTACCGAACTAGCCACAGCCACAGAGAAATCTAAACCAAAGGTCACCCTTCCCCAAGAATACGAGTCATTCGCCCTGGTATTCTCCAAGGAAGCCACCGCATCTCTTCCCCTCTCTTGACCCTATGATCATGAGATCAATCTTGATGAAACCTTCACACCTAAGATTGGGGAGTTATACCCTTTAGCCCCAGATGAAAGGAAAGCCACAGAAGATTTCATCAATGAACATCTTGCCTCTGGGAAAATTCGCCCCTCTAATTCCCCACAAGCCTCCCCATTTTTCTTCATCAAAAAGAAAGATGGCAGATTACGTCCCTGTCAAGACTACTGATACGTAAATAAACATACTGTCCACGATGCCTACCCCCTTCCCCTCATCTCCAATCTCATTGATAAATTACAAGGAGCAAAACTCTTTACTAAATTCAATGTATGATGGGGGTATAACAATATCTGAATCAAAGATGAACATCAATGGAAAGCTGCCTTCATTACTTATCGCAGTCTCTTTGAACCAATGGTTATATTCTTTGGTCTCTGCAACTCTCCTGCGACATTTCAACGATTCATAAATGACTCATTTAGAAACATGATAGCTGAGGGTTGGCTGGTTATCTACATGGATGACCTTCTCATATTCTCACCCAACAAAGCCACCCATACTAAGTGAACTAAACAAGTTCTTCAACAAATGATGGAGCTCGACCTTTATTTGAAGTTAGAGAAATGTACCTTTGCAGCAACCAAAGTAGAATATCTTGGGATGATTGTCTGACCGGGACAACTCGCCATGGACCTTGTAAAGCTTGACAGCATAGCAAAATGGCCAATTCCAACAAAAGTCAAAGATATTCAGTCTTTCCTTGGCTTCGCCAATTTTTACCATTGGTTCATTCCAGATTATTCTAACATCACTCAACCGTTGATTGACCTGACCAAGAAGAACACCCCCTGGAAATGGGACACCCTTCATAACCAAGCCTTTTCACATCTGAAATCCCTTTTCCTCTCTAAATCTATCCTACAACTTCCTGACCCCTCTTGCCCCTTTGCTCTTGCTGCTGATGCCTTTAAATTTGCATTGGGTGCCATTCTCCTTCAAACTGACACTAATGGAAACTGGCATCCGTACTCCTACCTGTCCCAATCCTTCTCTCCTGCAGAACGTAATTACGACATTTATAATCTGGAACTCCTCACCATTATTTGTGCTCTCAAAACCTGGCGTCACTATCTCCATGGGTCCCCAGTTCCTGTCCAGGTTTTTACTGATCATAAGAACCTTATGTTCTTCCATTTCCCCCAACGTTTAAACCACTGTCAGGCTCATTGGCTCCTGAACCTCACAGACTTCGACCTTCGTCTGACGCATGTTCTAGGATCCCAGCTTGCAGAACCTGATGCCCTATCCCATCATCCTGATCTCCTCCCACATTGCCTCTTCCTTCTCTTCCAATCTCCTTGTCCTCCAAGCCCTCCAATCTATGGATAGCTCCATTCCTCCTGCCTTTCTGACTGGCAGCATATTGATGGCGTCCTCACCTACAAAGGCCATGTTTACATTCCTCCTGATAGTGACCTTTGTCGTGCCATCCTTCAGTGTTGTCATGACCATACCACAGCTGGCCATCCTGGTTTCCTTAAAATCCACCAGCTGGTCACTGCAGAATTCTGGTGGCCTGGTCTCACTTCCTTTGTCCATGCTTACATTACTGGTTGTACTGTCTGCTAGCAAAACAAAGTGAACACCCACCCTTCCACTCTGCCCTCCACTCCTATTTCCTCCTCTTGTTCTCTCCCCTTCTATCAAATCTCCTGTGATCTTATTACTGACCTTTCCACCTCCTCCGGCTTTGACTCTCTTTTCGTTGTAGTGGACTATGGCCTTAGTAAGGGGGTCATTCTCTGTCCTATCAAGAAAACTATCACTGCAGAAGGGTTCGCTTCTCTCTTCTTCCACAAGGTCTTTCTCTGCTTCAGATTATACACAAAAATCATCTCTGATCATGGACCTCAATTTGCCTCCAAATTCGCCAAAGAACTTGGACATATCCTATAATACGACCTTTCACTTTCCACCACCTATCATCCACAGACAGATGGAGAAACCGAATGTGTAAATCAAGAAATAGAAACCTACCTCTGCATCTTCTGTGGAAATCAATCTACCACTTGGGCTGACTCTATCATACACGCAGAATTTGCTCATAACCACTGTCCTCATTCCATAACTGGAAAATCTCCATTTTTCCTAATAATGGGATATGAACTCATCGCTCTTCCAACTATTCTCCCTACCACGTCGGTTCCTACCATGGAATTATGACTTAAAGAGTTGACTGCAGCATGTGATGAAGCTCTAGCCACTCACGAGCTTGCCTGACAAGTAATGGCCTGCCAGACATGCAAACCCTTCTCCCCATTCACAAAAGGAGATGAAGTCTGGCTCGACGCTTGCAATTTGAAACAACAGGTGACGAATCCAAAATTTGTGCCTAAACGAGAAGGTCCCTTTACCATAATAAAGGTCCTATCTCCAATTATATACAAACTCAAGCTCCCAAAGACATGGAAGATCCATCCTGTCTTCCACGCCTCGCTCTTATTGCCCTATAGTGAAAACCCCATTCACAGCCCCAACTTCCTGAAACCACCTCCTGACCTTATCGAAGGTAAGGAGGAATATGAAATCGAAAAGATCCTACGCCACCGTGGAACTCTGTCTAACTGTTCCTTCCTAATCCAATGGAAGGGATTCTCTGCCAAAGATGATTCCTGGGAACCAGAACGGAATCTGAAACATTCGAAGTTTGCTCTCTTAGAATATAAGAAGAGACACCCATCTGCATTCCCCTCATAACTCTCTTCTTCTCCCATCACCATGGCCATCGAACTCTCCTCCCCTACCTTTCCCTCGCTTACTGCTCCATTTTCTTCTTGCTCCATGTCTTCTCCTTCTTCATTAGAACCCTCTTCATTAGAACCTTCTTCTGTCATTGAACCAGTAACCCAACCCCCCACTTCTTATCCCAATGCAATCCTCACATCACCTGTTGAGGATAACCTTCCTTCCACATCCATAGCCTCCACCCCCTCTGAAGGTCTTCATTCCAGTGTTCTCTCCGTTGATGTTCTGATCTACGCCCATTGTTTGCGCAAACTCCCTACCCAACTTGACCTTGACCTGATGGTAGATTGCCTGAAAGACTCTCACCTAGCATCTACCCTTGACGCGCATATGGACATCGGCTCCCCCCTCTATGCCTTATACAAGATCTTCCTACAGGTAGAACGACTTGACACCCTCTATGCCATCTCCACCTCCATCGCTCAGATAGACCTATGGGCCACTATGGTCCATAGCATCAAGGATAACCTTGAAGGGGAGATTCTCCTCACTCTCCAACAACTCAGTATGTCTGAGTTTATTGAAGACATCGAGCAATACCTATGGCAGATTGCTCCGAACGTTATATGCACCCCCTCCACTCCTTTTGCTGACTCTTCACCCTTAGGGTCTAAAGAACAGCATTTAGTGGAGGCTATGGAAGCTAATTGGAGAGGCCATGATGGAACTTCTCCACTCACCCCCTCACATTCTCGTTATCATGATGCCTGCTTCTCTTGTCGATGCCTTGGACATGTGAGGATTAACTGTTGGTACTACCAGTGCCCCACATGCCTAGAATGGGCACCAAACCATGTTCAAAGTTATTGCCCTCACAACCGTCACACCCATCCTCACTGTACCTCTACTGTTTCTTCCTTATCCTTGCATTCTCCACTGTCTCCCACTCCACTCCCAGTACCTCATCGCCCTCGTGGCACAGGTCCTCTCCATCGCCACACCATACAGATTCACTGTCCTTCCCCTCCTCACTGTACCAGACACACTATTCATGACGACAATCATGATTTAGACCTTGCTTGGAATGAGATGGCCTATGCTAACATCTCTGGTTCTCCTGGACCCAAGTATGGGGGATTCAACTAAAGGTAATTACTGGAGTATTCACCATACAATGGGGGTAATGTTATGATTTGATGACTTACCCATTGTTTTCCTTTTGACCACATTATCTTCCTTTCTGTCTGTGTTACAATCTCTATGATTCTTCAACTTCTCACAATTACCAGCATTGTAGGGCTGCACGTGGTAATCTCTGTACTTATATATCTTGACCTGCCCTTATGTTTCTCTTTTGTCTGCTTCTTCCCATGTAGTTCTCATATATAAACCCAACTAGTTGTACTTCCTGTTCCTTATGCTAGTCTTACTCGAACTACCACCTTGTCCTCCAATCCCTAGCATGATCCCTCAGATCTCTATAAGTCTTCATTCTACTTTAAGTGAACACTAGACTTCTTTGACCTTGAACCTCTCCAGAGTCCCTGAAGATAGTGTGCTTCAGTCAGAGAGTCTCTCTGTCCCTTCAAACCTAGAAACCCTTGAATACTTGAGTCTATGATTGACCTATTTTAGGCCAACTGTAACAGGTGGAGTAGGTCCAGAGGGATCAGAGTGTCAGCATGTCTCTGAGCTGGAGGAGCTTCCTAGAGTGCAAGTGGTATGTCTGGAGAGGTGAGAAGTGTGAGCTGGGGTCCAGGAAGTCCACTTCCTGCACCAGCTGCATTTAGGTGAAGGCAAGATGCCTGCACCCTGGAGTGGAGGGGGTATTGATGCAACAGAGGAAGAGGTTGGAGGTGGAGTCACCCAAGGACAAGGGAAAGAAGAAGGCGTGAGTGGAGTTTAAGAGTCCAGAGGCCAGTCCAAGTCAGCCAGGAGGCTGGAGCTCTAAGGGGGAAATCCTCTCAGAGATCCTGGTCATCCTGAAGGACTTGGCCTCCAGGACAATGCGCCTCAACATTGTGCAGGACAAGCAGAACTGGCTGCTTAAGCAGCTGGTTGAGCTTTGGGGCACAGAGGTATATTAGACATGCCTGGAAGATCTGGAAGATGATTGAGACAATGAGTGGAGGTTAGAACTGCATTAGAAAGTGGACACAGAGGTGGCAGAGTTGAGGGAGGAGAAAATGGTGGCAGAGGAAAGCGTCAGGGGCTCTGGGGAGAGTTCGGGGCAAGGGTTGGAGCAAGGGGAAGACAGGCCAGAGAATGTGCTGAAGGAATTGGAGGTCAGAGAAGAAGGGTCAGAGGATGAAGAGGAAGAATCAAAGAAAGAAGAGGAAGAGTTGGAGGTAGAAGAGATGGAGGTAGAAGAGTCAGACAAAGACAAAGAAGCATAGGTAGCAGAATGTGACTATTGTAATATAAAAATATTTCCTGAAAGTTATAAAATGAAGTGAAAACTAAGGAAAGGAGTAAAGTCCAGGTTTATCCAGGTATTGGAGGTGGAAGTCTTGGATGAGCTCAGAGGCATGATCTAACTCAGTTGCTAGCAACCATGAGGTTTCTTTGTCTGTTCCTTCATAGCCAGACCATCAGACAAGATACAGGATCTTGCAGTTCTTCCACCAATGATCAATTTTGGAGATCTTGTATTCTGGTTCTCTGTCTACTTCAATTGGAGGTGGTAGGGGTTGCTCTCAGTTGGGAATTGTGTTTGGCACTGAGGGTTCCAACTGGGAGACATGGAATACTGGATGAATAGAGTTCAGGGAATCAGAAAGATGGAATGTAAACAAGCTATTGCCAGCTTGTGCAATGATGCTATATGGTCCTAGATTCTTCTCAGAAAGTTTCTTGAAGGGTCAGATGAATTGGAAGTATTTGGCTTTTATGAAAACCTGGTCTCCAACTTTGAAGTCTGGAGTCAGAGTTTGTTTAGCATTTGCCAAACCTTGATAGTGCTTCTGGGCTTGAGTCATCTCTTTTCAGAGGAATTGGTGGAGAGAGTTGAGGTCAATAGAGTAGTCTCTAGCTTGAGTGAAGGTAAGATATTGTTCTGGGTGTACAGTAAGGTTGGGGTGGTAATCCTTATTGGCAAAGAATGGTGAAATCCTGGTGGTTGTACTTGGAGCATTGTTGTATGCGAACTCCACAAGGGGTAGGAGTTTGGACCAATTGTCTTGTTGGTAGTTGCAGTAAATGTGGAGGTACTGCTCAAGGGTTTGATTCATTCACTCTGTTTGGCCATCACTGTTGCCGACCTTAAGGACTAGCCCTAGGACACAACACCAAACCTAGCTATAGAAGTAGAGACTAGAGCAATCTCCTTGAAGGGAAACCCAACAAGAACTAGACTGGAGTTCTTGGGGCGTTGCATGTTCAATATATATACTCCTACATATGTTTGTATCTATTTGTAAAAGGTCTGTGCGTAGGGCATAGGGCATGATGTCATAAGTGCGTCATCGTGATGTCATAGATAAGTAAGCGAGTCTAGACTAGTTCTAGATCGCGGTAATTAAGTAACCTCGTCCCTGGATCCTTCTAGAATCACGGAGA